>JAEANM010022976.1:0-11472 GCA_017656035.1 Myanophis thanlyinensis
TTTAGAGGGGTGGCAACAAGGGTGGCAAGGACATTTTTAGAGGTGGCACTGGCCACCCTGGCTACCCCTCTGGCTCCGCCCCTGCTGGGTGGCTGGCTAGCAAGGATTACAAATATCTAGGACAAGGAAAATGATAAAATGTAAAATATAATGTGAAACACACTATACCAGCAATCAGATACGTAGTTCATGTTGCACAGCAGGCTCCCCTAACATCCTGGTCCATTGCTTGTGGGGGAAGAACTGCTCTGTCATCAGGGCGACAAACTAAATTGGGGAATCCTGTTCTACAGGGCAGAGAGAGAATGCCATAATGCTCAAATAGAAGAACATTTGACCAAACTTGTGACTTTCAAAACATCAACCTATGACAACAAATCTCTGCTGAAAATTGTAGAAACAAGTTTCAAAAAGCATCTGAAAGTTATATTTAGATTAGCATCTGTTATCAGCTTTCCCACCCTTCCCATTCTCAACAGAAATAACAGAATGTTTTTTTAAGTAAGACTTCAGGGTCACTTACGCAGCACATAAGGAGACAAAGAAAGCAAATAAACTCTCTAGCATTTCTTTCTGTCTCTGGTGATTAATTTGTTGTCTTGAAATTTGTTTATGTTTTTGTTTACATTTCCTCAGCGAAGTGTCAGAAGGCGCAGATTTTTATTTTCTTTTTCAGCCTGTTTGCCAGGTGCAAACCTATAACAAAAGCAACATTATGATTTTCTGATAATTTTGTTTCCACTCTGGGCCACGGACCAGCAGGTTGTTGATGCTTCCTAACTGAAAGAATAATTCTGTAATGTTATGATCAGATATGAGAACATGCACAGGACATACACATACACAAAGATTAGCATGCCATCTTGAATCTGGGAGCAGTCCAGTAACAACTCTTGTGGAGATGACACAAACTTCTGTATCTTCCTTTTGCATTATTTCTCTTTTGGAGTGGGGGGAAGAATCTTTCTTCTCATAGGATGCATCCATGCACCCACATGAACTCCAGCTACCCCAGAACAAAGTTTCTTTAAAAAACAACTAACCACACTAACCTGGAAGGCAAGCAGGCAGCTCTGGGCAGCCAGCCACCTTCTTCTGCCATGTATCTACCTGCATTTTTTCCTTCCCTCTTGATTTTCCATTCTCACATTGCTCCATCCACTCCAGTGGTGGAATTCATTTTTTTTACTACCAGTTCTGTGGGCGTGGCTTGGTGGGGGTGGCTGGGAGGGTCATATGACTAGGTGGGCAGTTTTTGTAAGCAGGGCAATAAAGATTAGTTCTAGAAACAACACCAGAATGTTTTTTTCCTGCCTTCCTTACAGGATTAACCCTATAAAGTGGAAAAAAACAAAAGTAGATTTCTTCTAACAATGGATTCTCCAAACTGCTTAGAAAATTTATTACCGGTTCTAGTGAACCTGCTGAATTTCACCTCTGATCCACTCTCAGTCACCTGTAGTAGGATCATGAGTAGTTCCAGCTTCTGAACTAGTCAGTATGAAACTTTGAAGGAAGAAGCCCAAACACAAACCACAAAACAGTGGGATCTGAAACTGTCAGAACCCTCAAAGTAGACCTCTTGAAATGGCTGAAATTTTCTTTTTTTCTTCAGAATAAAATAGTGGGAGTTTTGTTCCATGCACAGAATAAAATTTCTCAAAAGCACCTGACTTCAGGACATCTTTTGTGCTTGGCATGTTTCAAGGTTGGAACCTTTTGCCATCCCCAGCTGCCAGATCCAGTTCAGGATGGGATTCCTGGAGTTTGAGTAATCAGGCATTAAGCAAGATTTGTCTGGAATGTAGCTGTAAAAAAAATAGTGTGTGTCCTGAAACTATTTCTGCTTCACAGCCTTAAAGGTAGAGAACCCCTTTATCAGATTGAAATCCAAGGCAACTTTAAAAACAAACACAATTCATTGTGAGCATATGTCTGTGGTCAGTTTTAAGAATGCCTTATAAATGCCTTTCAACCCGTTTGTTGAGTCTCTGAAGGGCAGCTCATTCTCTGTGAAGGCCTCAAGGAGAGGACCTGCTCAGCTTTCATTGTCTCCCTGTGCTACCTTTTGAAATCTCCTTTTATAACCCACCCCAGGTTTTTGAAGTCCAAAACTCTAGAAAAGCTTTACTGGCGCCTTTATAGACCTACGACAGGTGCCTTCCTTCTTTTGACTGCACTCCATCTCTGTGATCAGGTAAGGGTTCAAAGATGCTGCATAGAATCTAAAGGTGAGCCACAAAGTTAACAGAGACATTTGTCTCTTGCACCATCCTTTAGGAAAAACTTATTTAGCAATCAGTGGATCTGCTGCTACCATGTTTTTTTTTTTTAAAAAAAAGAAAGGCCGGGTCTTATTTTCTTTTGACCCCCGAAAAAACATCTAGGCCTCCTTTTTGGAGGCTTTTAATTATTGACTCATCTCGTGGTGGCGGCACCCACAGCCCCGCCAAATAGGAGTCAACTGCTGGCCCATTTCTTCTCCGGCTGCTTGCCGCCACTTGCATGCATCGTCCCAGCCTCTGTTTCACCTTCAGATGCCTTCTGGAAAGCCCTCTGCAGCTGATAATAGAGCTTCAGATTGCCCCGGAACTCTATTATCGGCTGCAGAGAGTTTTCCAGAAGGCATCTGAAGGCGAGATGGAGGCTGAGGTGATGCGTACGAATGGCATAAGAAGCGGCCACAGAAGAAGGCGAGGCAGGTGTCAGGGTGTGTGAGGCCTGGTAAGGCAACTTCACACACCCCCATCTCTACTATAGCTTACTTTTTTTACCTGTGTGCCTTATCCCACCCCCTGCACCCCAGGTGGACAGGGTCTTAATTAGGGCTAGTTTTGTAGGTGGGGCTTACTTTGATCTCATGCGCTCAAAAACGTGATAAGGCTTCTTTTCAAGGTGGGTCGTCTTTTTGGAAAAATAGGGTATTTCAACATTTGGTTTCCTCCCCCACCCCTCTACTTCAGTGGAGAAATGCTCAGGGCAGGGATATATGCTTTTAGCCTTTATTCCCCTGCATGACCACTTCTGTGCTGCTGTTCCTTTAATCATATTCTTTCGACCCTTCCTTTCTTGACTTAAAACAACAGAAACCTCAAATTAAAACCCTTTCTGCCTGAATGAGTTATCCTGGCACTGATTTACTTCATGAATGCCACATCTGCATGCCAGCCACAGAATGCCGTTCTAATGCTTAACTTGTGGTTAAATCTTTTCTGTTGCATGTCTTTCTCATATCTTAGGGAAGTTAATTTCAGTTAAAAAAAAATGTTTGAAGGAACTCAGAAAGTCCCAACATCCCCAAGGATTCCTGAAAATCAGATTTTAATAAGCTCATTTCTTTCCTCAATTTCCTCTACAGCTTTGCGAATTCTTGGGATTTCTTTGACATCTCCACAGAGTTAATTCATCATATCCATAGAGGTCATCTCCCACTCTTCCAAAAGGCTTTAAATTAATCTTGCCTTCTTCCTCTTCCCTTTTCTCTTTCAAATTTCAACTGTTAAGCACCTTTCCCAAGGTTATATGCTATCTTTCCCCCTCATCTTCCAAAGCCACAGCCCTCAGTTGCAGAAGAATGGTTGCTGTACTAGCACAGATTTTTCTCCCCACTTGCTTCCCATAGCTGGTTTGAAGTTTCCTGTTTCCACATTACTCATGGAAATGTTCTCCAGTGGAAGGACAAGGTGTGGATTAGTTAATCACTGAGCAACTAAGATCTAAGCTTTACAGACGTTTACTTGGTATCCTGGCAAAATATAAGAATATGTAACTCAACATCTTAACAGTCACAGCTTTTTGGTCACAGCTCCTACTTCTTGTTGTTTAAGGAATATGCATGTTTTATCTAAATAAAAAAACATGCATACTTATATGTACCGGTATGTCTTCATCAATTTGCACTGCCTTTAAACAGCAAGTAGTTCTGCATTTTCTTAAATCAAAGCCCTATAGTCTATGGATAAACGTGTGCCATACTTGGTTAGGTCTGTTGTCTCTTCACCATCTCTTGCAATTTATTTATTGCATTATAAGAGCTGCTTTTAAGATTGAGGAGTCAGTGCTCTGAAGAGGATTAATCCTCCCCCTGCCCCACAACCCCATAGGAGTAGCATTTAATGTAGTTTTGCCTTTTTCTCCTCCATCATCATTAACCCTGGAGGAAAGAGCAAATTGCCACTCTCCCAGCCTTCAAACAAGCTTCCCATGGAGCTATTGGTAAATAGTGATAATGAAGAAGCTATCTCAGTAAATCCAATGAGCTCATGGATTTATTTATTAAGTATTTCTCATGTATCTAACTAGGCTTTTTTTTCCCAAACTACATTTATTTCCCTCCCCAATGATAATCCTTTACTTTCCCAGGTAAGCGCTTATGGGTACATCACTGAAGGCTACCAAAAGTATTCAGATCACTATTATGATAAAGAACGGAAGCGTTTAATCTTTTATACCAACCATGACTTCGATCTGGAACGGAAGGTATGGAAACAGCTTCATGACGCAAATATTATGAAGCTCTATCAAAAACCTGACGGAAGCGGATTATGAATTATTGACTCGAGTGGGCTACTTTGCTACAGTGCAGAAACTCTGAAAACAGAGGTGTTATTTGGACATGCTGTTATTTAAGCTGCACTAGTAATTTTTTTTTTTTCTGAATGGTTCCATAACACTTAAGGTATTTCCAAAAATATACACACCATGAACCATTATTATCCATCTAGGACAAAATGATACAAAAAGAATATACAATTTAAGAGCATAATTTAATGTAGGAATAATTAAATCCTGAGTATTTGATTACACTTAGAAGAGAGATAGTGTCACAGGCAAATTATGATGTCTGATCACTTTTTTCAAAATGTTCAGACAAAGAGATTCTTGATTCTTGAGATTAGAACTAATAAACTTGAATCCAAATAACCACTAAATGGGAGCAAAGGGAAACAGATAACTCTTAGGTGCTACCTATTGGCCCTCCTGATAATTGGAGCCCCGATATACTTGCTCTACCTGAAATATTAGTCTTGAACTCTATCTGCATAAATGTGAACATTTTTTTTCTTCATCGGTAGAAAAACAAGAACCATGATTGTTTAGTTTTAATGTGAAGCCATTACCTTTTAATATGAAAATGGACTTGGTTTAACAGTAAAGAAAAATTTTAATATGTAGATTGTGAAGTGTTCTTTCTTTCTTTGCTCCAGAATCGTTAGAAAAAATGGTGAAGCAGATATTTATTTTCTTTCTGTCTTTGTTTCTTTTCTTTTCTTTTCTTTTCTTTCTGCATGTGTAGGTCTGTTCGGGTCTTTTCCCGTGTAAGTTTGAGAATATCTTCGCAACGTTTCGGCAAGGTGCCACTCGCCATCTTCAGGCTGGTGCCTTCTGCTTCGTGCCAGGGCAACAAGTGGGGTTTTATATAAATAAAAATCAAACTTATCAATCGCTCATCTCCCTCACAGAGAGGTTCTCATATTTTGCGCGTGAAAAAGTCTCATTGAATCCCTGGAGTTTTAAGAGACCATGAAAATTCCCTTATGATTCCCTGCAAAACTGCTGGTTAACAGTGTAGGCACAATTGAGCAAGATGACCTAAATTAAAGGACCCTCCTATGTTGGAAGGAAAAGAGGAGTAACATTTATTCCCTCTTTTTGCTTCTGAGAAATTAATGTAACTTTCTAGATTTGCTTAGCTTTTTGATTTCCAGTGGAGAACTGCACACAACAACAGTAATGTCTTTCTTCTTGATATTTGGGGGTGTGAAGTGGGAATTTGCAAAACCATTTGTTATATTTGCCATCTCTTCAATAAAGACTTCTCTAGAGAGAGGTTTCCCCATCCTTCGCACTTGGTTGCTTGCTCTCAAGAGTAGAGTTCTCAGTAGGGTAGCAAGGAGTTATTGTTCGCTTCCCACTCTGGAATCCAAATCATGCCACACTGCTCCAGGTTGCTAAGTGACAACTCTGTCCTGGTATTCTTCAAGCCTGAATAGGACCTTTACAATTCCCAATAAGTTTTGTTTTTCAAATGTTTTTCTCTGTAGAGGCCCCTTTCTCCCTTGTATTTTTCTGTTGCAGAGAGGGCATTAATCTTAGTCTCCTTCACAACATGGAAGATGATGGAAAAGTCCTTTAGAAAGTAATTTACAAACCTTGAAATAAATAAGGATGTAGAAACATCTCTATATTGTTTCATATAAGATCACATAAATGGTTTGAGATCAGTATTAGTTCTAATGGAATAGAAATTATGATTTCATAGGATCCAGAAACAATTAAAATATCACATAAATTTCATCTTTATGGTAAAATTGCATACACATTTCACTGCAATACACATTCACTGCATTTCGTACTATGTATGACTGCATGTGATGAATAAAATTTGATTTGATTTTATTTGATTTGGAAATTGGATCAACTCTGAAAATTTATTATCAGA
This sequence comes from Myanophis thanlyinensis, assembly GCA_017656035.1. Taxonomy (NCBI): domain Eukaryota; kingdom Metazoa; phylum Chordata; class Lepidosauria; order Squamata; family Homalopsidae; genus Myanophis; species Myanophis thanlyinensis. The sequence continues at coordinate 6,443 of JAEANM010022976.1, forward strand.
AACAGTCTGATAATATTAGGGTTAGTTGGATTCTGCTTTATAATTAGAGGGGTACTGAATTTATGAAGAGGTCATACCCAAATATGTAATTGCACGCCATGGTTACAAATGGATACAGCAGGTACAGAGATTTTCAATCAGGATTTTTTTACACTTCATATTGGTTGTTAATCTGCTGCAGTCTAGTGTAAGAGACCCCTGTTTCAGGTATCTAGGATGTACTGCATATGCTTACTGGCCTTCAATAATGCACAGATAGAAATAAGTGCAGCACATATCACTTGCTATTGAAGATATATTATTCAATTTCAGTCCTCCCAGATTGCCAAGCTCAAGAATCAAGCAATGGAGATTCTAAAAACGCTATTTTATTGTTGTAGGGTATAATGACAAAATCTTGAAGTCTTACAGAGGTTCTCTCTGCCCCATGAAACAGTATCAAAGTGGGGTTATTTTGAGTTTCTACCTCATGCTTTTACTTGTGATTAAACTGCTGTTTCTTCTTCATGTATGTTTCATTCCTCTCTTCCCCCTTTCCAAGGCTGGATCTCCATATTTTCTTTTACAATCAGCAAAAAATACATTCTATTTATATTCTAGGCCCATGATGGTGAACCTATGGCATGGGTGCCACAGGTGGCACGCAGAGCCATTTTGCTGGGCACACAAGCTATCAGCCAACTTATCTCTAGCTGAACAAATGCACATGCAATTGCAGAGACCCAGCTGGTCTTTGGGCCTCTGCTGTGCATATGTGCAATTGTAACAGGAAATCCAGCTGGTCTTCAGAGTTCTACTGTGCATGCACATGTGATTGCTCATGTGTATGTGAGTGCTTGCGTGCAGCGTGCATGCACTGCATGTGTAAAAGCTGCATGTATGCGCAGATGGTGCAGTTGCACATGCAGCACACGTGGAGGAGCCACACGCAAGTGTGGATGGCACACGCAAAGCATGTACTTTTTGGCACTTGGTAAGTAAAAGGTTTGTCACCACTGTTCTAGGCTAATCTGTACAGGTATTACCCAGTTATAGGTAGTCCAGCGCATGACAAAGAACATTTGTCCACCTGGGGCACGACCAGTAGTGGGAGGCAACCAGTTTTACTATCGGGTCGGTGCACCCACGCTTTGCTGCCATGCAGCTTCTAAACTGCAAGTATTGGACTTACCAGAAGTAGCCAGGGTGAGTAGGAAGGCTGCGGAGGTGTGGAAAACAGCTGTTCCGTGCGATTCAGCTGAGCTACAAAGAAAAAAAAAGAGGATGTAGGAGAGGATAAGGCAGGGGTGGGTGGGTGGAGCCAAATGCTTGTCACCACTACCGTTTCACTAGAACCGGTGCGACCAGGCTGAATACCACCACTGGGCATGACTCAAAACAGAAAGCATGGGAGCTAAGGAGAACTGCTCTCCAGTTTGAAAAGTTTTCTTATATCTGACATTTTCCTGTTAAGGATTCTATGTCCTAAACTTCACTTTTTGTCATCATGTTTCAGGAAGCATACACCCATTAAAACTCAAACATAGACTACAGAACAAACCATAGTTAAACCCAACATGCCTTATCATGATGCATGAATCCAGCCACTACCCAGGGAGATGATGAATTCTCATCAGAGTTTCAAGCAAAGGCTGACCCATTAAGATCCTATAGCAGGAGACTGCCTGCACTACTATATGTTTGATCTGGATGATCTTTGATGACCTTTCTGATTATGGGTATTTTACTAGTGCTTATTATGAAAATGCAGGAAAAATGGGTTTCATAAATAGCAAAGAACAATGCTGCTAATAATGTAATGTAATTGCAGTAAGAACGATGGCAATAGGGAAAGTAGAAGATGACAATGAAAAAATATACCGGTAATTCTCCAGATGGTACTTGAAAACTTGTTTTTAATTGGGATGGCCAAAGATAATAGGTGCCATCAGTTGTCATGCACCAACACTTGGAGCATCACAGATTCCCCACCCTTGAAAGGTGGAGAAATGTGGAAAATAGGTCATACTCAAATAGCTATTTTTGGATTTGAACATTGAAGGTACAGATAAACATTATTCAGTGGTCAGTTCCCCATCTGAACCTCACATGCCTATTATTCTGTTCTTTACACAAGTCCACATTTCCACAAGCCTCTTGCTAGTAGTTTAAAACTACTAAATGTAGTTTGGATTTCCTTTGGAATTCATAAAATGGATCAAGATATTATATGAGTCACCTACATCTAAAGTGCAGGTTGGTGGTATATTTTCTCCTACTTCCTCACTATTTAGAGGAATTAGGCAAGGATGTCCACTTTTATGAATTCCAGAGGAAATCCAAACATGTCTAGTATGGTAAACATGCATTGTTTATATATTTTGTCAAAGCCTTTTTCAGCAACTAATGATAAAATTACAAGTTGTTCTTTACCTTTATTCAAATCTCTTATGTCTATAATTAATCTCATGTTGTCTGCTGCTTGCCGAGTATTTATAAACCCTGCTTGATCATTATTAACAACAAACAATTGTTATATTTGCTAATGCTGCTGTTAATATTTTTGTATTAGCATTAATCAATGAGATTAGATGATAATTAGCACTTGGAGTGTGATCTTTACCTGAGTGTGATCTTTGGTATAACTGTAACATAAGCCTGGTTAAATGCTGCTGATAAAATTCCCTTATCAAATATCTCATCATACAATTAACTAAGTTTTGGCACCAAAAGATCTATAAATGTTTTATACCACTGAATAGGGAATGCATCCAATCTTGGTGTTTTACCACTTGCCATGATTAAAATTATTTGTTTACTCTCTACCTCAGACAAAGGAGCAAATAAAAGTTGTTTTTGTGCATCAGTTAAGTGAGGTAAATTAACTTATTTTTAAAAAGATATATTTTCATTCAATATATTGTCTGGTTTGCTATATAATTCTAAACAGAATTTTAAAAACTGTCAATTTACATCCACTGAAGTTTTATATATTTCATCTCTAATAAGTGGAATCACTGCCCTATTTTTATTTTTTTTATTTTTAAGTGATTAGCCATAATCTTACCAGGTCTTTCACTCTTTTCCCAATATCTCTGTCATAAGCATATTAGCATAAATTCTGTCCGTGTGATATTATAGTATGTTTTGCAATGTCCTATACTCACGAGGTTTTGGGGAAAAATAGTGGATTATATAAATAAGATTATGAAACAAGAGCTAAAAATTTCAGAGGATAACATTTTCCTGAAATTACATATCTAGTACTTGGAATTTGACAACCGGACAATGTAAATGGGTTCTATGTGCCCTTACTATGGCCAACACTGATACTACAGTATTGGGAAGATAAATGTATTGCTCTATTTACTCAATGGACTGAAGACATGATTGCATTTGCCACCTATGATCAGGTTGCCTGGTAGACCTGGTATGGAAAAGTAAAATGGAACATGGGAGTTATTTATACAAAATACAGATAGGTTAAGAAAGGGGGAGTTGTAGAGGTATACTATAAATATATACATACATGAATAATATCTGCATTGGATATATAGCATTGTAACTGTTTACTGTTATAATAATATACGTATATTTTCTTTATTGTCATTTTTCACTTTTTTGTTAAAGCACTTCATGTGATTTTTTGACAGTATCTATCACAGCTATCTTTGTGTTCCTTTTTCCCTTTTGTTATTTTAAAAGCAATAAATAAATAAATAAAATATATCTGAAACATACATGTTTTATATTTCTTTTAATTAAATTAAACTCACTGAGTTTGCCATTATAATCGTACCAAATCTGAAGATATATTTTATTTTATTATTTGGAGGATTTATATTGTCACTTAATTCAGATGACAAAATTCTGGGTTCTTCTTTACGAAATTCTTTCGATTAATTTCTCCTAAATAATTTGGTGTCAGTATTCCTGGCTATCTGTCATCCCTAACAAAATTAATTCCAATGCTGATTTCATGCCACTGTTTACATTTCTTTGTGAGGACCCATCTTCTGTTTCCAGTTCATGAACAAGTCACTAGTCCATAACAGGGCTTCTCCATTCTTCCCAAGCCTTTTTCAAGGTGACTTTAGTACAGAATTTCACCAAAAGGCTATTGAAAATAGAAGTAGTCATCTTTACAGTTGTGCACACATATTGGTTCATTCTCTCACAAGAACTTTAAATGGTAACCAAGGCAGAGGTTTCCTTTACAATAAAAGCATGGATTTTATTTTGGTAAGACTGAGATCACTATGAGGGATTATTTTCTCTTTAATAATATTTTGACCAATTTATAGTAATTTATGTACTATTTATTAATTTATGAATTAATTAGCCTTTAAAACCTTTCTAAAAATTCTGCTGTAACCAGTCAAATGAGGGACAGATCTGTAAAACATAAAAACATACCAGCCACCCAAGTAACAGAACTTATCAAACTTGAAATGGGAAGTCACAGAGAGCTCATCTGATTTATTGTAGCCCCAAAAATGACTGAATTGATCATCCTGGGACTTGTGTGGCTAGACAAATGGGCCCGAACAATAAAATGGGAAGACGGATATAGAAAAATCATCATGGGGTGGAGCCCCTGCCTCCCGTTCCTCTGGACTGAGGCCAGCCAGTGATCACTCCCCCACACACAGAAGCAGCCAAAACAGCAATACAGCAGTTGCCAGGAGCCCCCACTATACCAAGAGAATATCAAGATTTGGCAGAGGTGTTTAGCGAAGGGGAATGCAACTCCACACCAACCATCTGACTGTGCCATAGAATTAGAGCCGGGAGCAAAATTGCCAAAACTGAAAATGTATTCCATGACACCAACTGAAATGAATGAGCTAAGAAAATATATAGACTCTAACTTAGCTTGTGGGTTCATTGAGCTTGCCAAATCCAAAGTAGCAGCTCTAATACTATTTAGAGAAAAGAAAAATGCGGGCTCAGATTAAGTGTGGATTTTCGCTTTAGTCAAGTCAAGTCAAGTCAAGTCAAGTCAAGTCAAGTCAAGTCAAGTCAAGTCAAGTCAAGTCAAGTCAAGTCAA
>JAEANM010022977.1:0-11472 GCA_017656035.1 Myanophis thanlyinensis
GAATTCCTGAGCCAGCATGGCTGGCTCAGGAATTCTGGGAGTTAAAGTCCATGAGTCATGAAAGAGCCAAGGTTCCCGACCCCTGTGCTAGGTTATAAACCAAGCTAACTCAGCAATACCTGTCAAATCAGAGTCTACTACAGATTTGCCTTTAAGAGCTAATAAGAATCAATTGGGTAAAATGTTTTGTTGAGTAGTCATTCTGTATTTCACCAGAAAAATGTGAAGTGCCTAGTAGTTGCACAATACCTACATTTTAAGACTGAGTTTTCTTTCAGATTCAATTGTAAAGCACTATTTTTAGCTATTGGGTCAGTTCAATTTCTTTCACCATTACTAGACACCCTTCTCTACTTCCAACATCAAAATAAATATGTAATCCAATTTTCCTGCTTGCATCAAAATGTTAATCTTTGTGTCTTCTTTGGTTCTTAAGATAATTATTCTAACATCACTCTGGTATTTTACATTAACTTATAATTGGCATAGGTTAAATATTTTTGGTCTGTACAGAGATTAACATCAGCAATGACTCAATTTATTCATTTATCCTTCAGATCAATTCTAAAGATGATAATGGTGTGGTTTATGGATCTTGGGACAACATTTATGAATATGGAGTACCACCATCGTCCTGGACAGGAAGTGTAGACATTCTATTGGAGTATTACAGTACTAAGGAGCCAGTACGATATGGGCAGTGCTGGGTCTTTGCTGGAGTTTTCAACACTTGTAAGTATGAGACAAAATGTGCAATAAAGAATGATATTATTAATACATTGATGTCCTTTCCAAAGAAGAGATCCCCCTCAGCACCTTTAGATATTTAATATTATTATTATTTAATAATAATCTTTATTGAACAAACACATTTTAAAAACATTTCATACACACAAAAACATTTTTAAAACAAAAACATTTTGTGTATTTTACAGTCCCCTATTCTTTTTTCAAACATACAGTTCAGTACATACATATCAGTTATTGTTTATATATATATACATGTTTTTGAATGCCTAATTATTACTTATTTCTATTTTATTTATTTAGTTTGATTATTAATCCATTGATACCAATGCTCCCAAACTTTATAATATACTGAGTCTTCCTTTCCATTTAACTCCAGTGTGAGTTTGTCCATTTCTGCACAATCAAAAATATTTTGGATTATTAAGGTCTCTGTCGGCACAGATTCATCTTTCCAATATTGGGCGAGTGCTATTCTCGCTGCTGTAATTATAAGCACTATTAAGTATTTTATTTCTTTTGTGTATTTCCCCTTCATAATTCCTAAGAGAAATATTTCCGCTTTTAATTCTAAATTATTTTTTGTAATTTCCTGTAACCAGTTTCTTATATTAATTCAATAATTTTTAATTTGGGGGCATAACCACCAGATATGAAAGAAGGTACCATACATTTCTTACATTTCCAGCAATTTGGGCTCGTATCTCGATACATTTTGGGCAATCTCATAGGGGCTAGATACCATTGGTAACACATTTTGTATTGGTTTTCTATATATGTGACTGATTTTGTCACCTTAAAATTTTTGTTCCGTATCTTTTTCCAGTCCTCCAACTCTATGCTATGACCTATATTCCTGGCCCAAGCTATCATCAGCCCTTTCACTATTTCCTCTGCCAAATCATAATTTAATAAATAATTATACATCCTCAAAATCAAATTCTTTTCTATACCTACTAGCCAATACGATATGGGCAGTGCTGGGTCTGCCTGAGGTAAGTTGGTCGACAGCTTGTGTGCCCAGCAAGATGGCTCTGCATGCCACCTGTGGCACCCATGCCATAGGTTCACCATAATGGTCCTATACCATTTCAGAGAAGTGACTGCCCCATTTCTTCTTAAAAACCTCCAGTGATGAAGCATGCATAACTTATGATGGCAAACTATTCCACTGGTTAATTATTCTCACTGTTAGGAAATTTCTTCTTCATTCCAGGTTGCTTCTCTCCTTGAACTGTGGCCATCGTTTTTTAGGGGGAGGACAACTTCATCCAACCTCCTTAAACCCCAAGTCTAATTTAGATTTACTAATGTGTTTTGTATGGGTTTTAATTTTGGTTTGTTCTCCCTGATTAAGCTTGTTACTGAATTATGCAATATCCAACAATTGCTTTCTTGGAGTGGGTGGCATCAGCATATTCTTGGCACCTTATTCCAAAGCTTGTAATGCCAACAGTTGAGGTGTTAAACAACTCTTCAGTTCTATCTATTAGACATAAGCTGACAGGAAGAACTGGTTGCCAATCCAACATTGACCAGGGAATTGTCTGTTCATGATAATGAAATTGCATTCCTGTATGTTCAAAGTGTCAGCTTTATCTGAACAGAGTATCAACCTCACCTTGACAAAGAAGTAAGTCAGATACTAGTTAGGCCAGATCAGGGGGCATTAAATTCTGAGATGCAAACTTGATTCAGCATGAATATTGAAAACTACATGATAAGAACTTCCCCCCAACAAAAAACCCTAGACAATCCACATGCCAATAGGCAACAGGATGAACAATACACTAGCAGCGCATTTATACTGTCCTGGCCATACAGATGCAGTGTATGCTCAAAATTGACAGTATATCAGAGGTGAAATTCTACAGGTCATGGACCAATCCACAGTCAGAGTTGGATCTTGGCAACAGATACCCAAATAACATTTTCTTCAAATAGCAAATCCTGGATAATAGTTTTTTTTTTTTTTATCATCAACTGACTTGGGGAACTATGGCTCTTTTTTGACTTGTGGACTTCAACTTCCAGAATTCCTGAGACTGCATGGGAGTTCTGGGCATTGAAGTCCACAAATCATAAAGGGGCTATAGTTCCCCACCTCTAGGTTAGCAGACCTCTTTCACTGTAACATGCACTTTCTAGATTGGACTTCAACCTGTGAAGGATATAGGTCATCTAGTGGCCTGCCCACTTTCCATGTTAATGCATGTTTGTAACTATCTCCCCCTTCTAGGTATTACTTTAGTATATTCTCCTGAGTATCTGGAGAACTACATATTTAGTAACATAAATGCATTCCAATTACTAATTGTTCAGGAAATGAGAACTGCAAAAGTTCATGTCAAAATGTAGACAAAAATCATTTCTATTCCATCATTAAATAAAACCACACCATCTGTTTTTCATACTTTATACTATGTACTACTAGGAAACATGGTGTTCATGTTCAGTGCCTCACTCAGTTACAAACTTACTTCATTGAATATTATAAACACAAATCTAAGAAGAATAGCTTCATTAAGGCAAGCTAACAAGCTAGCTAAAATATTAACCAATTACCTTCCTCAAAATTAAATCTAGTACTCTAGTACTCACAAAAGAATATAAAGATGTAACTACCTGCATGGGTCATATTCCTGTGGGTTATATACATTTGCTTTCCCCACCGAAAGGAAGCGTTATGTTCTACCTACCATATTGCAGAGCAGGATTTCCATAATATTTTTACTATAGCAACTCCATATTCTGGAATTCCTTTAAGCAGGGCCAATTTGGAGGGTACCTGCATGTTATAAGGAGAGGAGCAAACTGCTTCCATAATCTAGGATTGGGGTGATATGATAGCAGTGTTCCAGTATTTGAGGGGCTATCACAAAGAAGAGGGGGTCAACTTGTTTTCCAAAACACCAGAGGGCAGGACAAGAAACAATGGATAGAAACTAATCAAGGAGAGAAGCAACCTGGAATTGAGGAAAAACTTCCTAAATTTGAGAACAATTAACCAGTGGAACAGCTTGCCTTTAGAAGTTGTGGGTGCTTCATCACTGGAAATTTTAAAGAAGAGATTGGACAATCATTTGTCTGAAATGGTATAGGGTCTCCAGCTTTGAGCAGGGATTTGGACTAGAAGATCTCAAAGGTCCCTTCCAGTCTATTCTGAATTTGAATTTGAATATATTGAAGTTTTACCTGCTGAATAACACACTGTATGTGTAAACCACTGATTCTAAAATTCAGGAGGTAAAATCTGGAAATCTTTGTCTTTGTTTTTATACAGTGATATGACAGAGACCTAACAATCTCAGACATCAATTTATTTTTGAAAGTGAAGATGTTGGAATGTACATTTGTGTGTGTGTGTATTCATGTGGAAGATACATATAGTAAAAAAAACCATTTGGTTTTTATTTCAGCAGGCAGAATTCCAGCCTGCATATGCATCCCTATCCTTGTATTATATTCTTGCCAGTATTCATAGATACTGCCAGATAACTATATATAGATATATATGACTAATGTGCCCTCCCTTGTAGTTGCATATGAAAACTAATCTATAATGCTCTAATAATCTTCTGCAGTGAAATTGTGCAATTGTCAAATGAAGAATTGGTCCATTTAATTCAGTGGGGGACACCCACTCCCATTGGCATCCTCAATAGATCTGCATAAATATTTTTAGATAACGATCCAGCCATGTGTTCAAATATGGATTTTAAACAGTTTTAAGTTTCTTAAAACAATCCTACTCTGTTTGCTTTTCTACTGCTCTATGAAGTGTTTTAGAAAATAAGAAAAGAAGATGCAAATTACTTTGATATGTCTGGAAGAAAAATTGCTTTGTCTTAAATAATCCCTTCCTACCTGTTGATGCTTACATATATTGGATTCAATGTGCCTTTACAGTTGGCACTTTCATTGGCTGGGAAAGACTGGTATAGAATATAATCTTCTGTCCATTTCCACACAACAGGAACTTCAAGAAATGAAGCAAGTAAACCCACCAAATAAAAAGGCCACAATTCTTACCTCTTTCCTGTTGTTAGGCACTCAGCAAAGAGCAAGCAAATACTTGGAACAGGTAGATAGAAAGTTGAAAACATAGAAGCTGAAAGCATCTAAGATGATGGCAGAAAATAGAAAAGTGCAAACTTTATATAGGCAGGTGTCACCCATTTGTTTTTGTGCTGTCCAGATGTGTTATGTCCACAAATTCCAGAGTTCTCAATCAACCATGATCGATATGAAATGGGAATTCTGGAAATTGTTGCCACAATGCATCTGAGGAGCATCAGATTAGATCTTCTGCAGTGAAATTGTCAGATTAGATAGCCAATCCTACATCAATTAGTTCTGGTTTAAATGTTCAGTTCTTGAAAGCATGTAACATTTCCCCAGTTCAATTATTTAGCTTTTCAAGGTTACCATATTGAAAAATTGGGGACAGTCATCTATTAAATATGCTAAAGCATCCCAAAAAAGAAAGAGCAAAGCTATTAATCTTGAACTTGTCAGTTGAATTATTTCCAATGAGCCCTGAGGGCTTGTGTGCTCGAAGTGTTGGAAGGCATTCGTATTAAGCATAATCAATAAGTGCATGGGCTAGTAGATGTATCCAGGTAATTTGTCATCAAACCGTTAAAATAAATGTGCAGTGTTACTCTTCTTCATGAAGCACTGTAGCCATCATAGGCTACAAAAGATGAATTACTGCAGGGTTGTCAAAAACAAATCTCAAAGGTTTTAGCAGACTTTTTAAGGAGCCCCAGTGTAGTTTCAGGTTCTCTATCACACTCCTTAGTGTGGCAGCTATTTCATCAGACTTTCTTCCTGTTTCCCTTTAAATTAGCACTAGGTCATATCTGCAAGCCTGTTAAGGACAGCTAACATGTTACCTTTTTCACTCCTCAAGATGTAGATGCAGTTGACAATTAAAACAAAAACATTACATGCAAATGAAATGGATACTTTGGGAATATAATTAGGGCTCCTAATTCCTGTTAGCAGAGCTCTGGAAAGAAGATTGCCTGAAACTTTACATCTCCTGCCAATCAGTTTATACAAGTACTAAGCTGGGTAACTCTCTCCACTGGCTCCCCTATAAACCAACAAGACAGCACTAAAGAAGAGACTCTCAGATGCAGTACCGATTCCTATGGGACCAGCCAAGCCTTAGATACCTACAGCAGGCCCAAGTCTAGCACTGCTAATAAGGATATACTATACATTGCTTTGAGCACCATTCTTTGATGAAAAGGTGGCATAAAAACACAGTTCAAACAATAGTTCTTGCATATAGACATTTTCAGCATTATTCACTAGAGATAGTGAGGTGGACTACATCAGATAACAAATTAATGTTTTCTGCTAGCTACCCTAGTTCTTTTTCCTTTTTCCTTCATTCAATCCTATCTGATTCTCAGAGTCTGCCTGGAGAAGTTCTTGCAGTTTTCTTGGCAAGATTTTTCAGAAGTGGTTTTGCCACTGTCTGATTCCTAGGGCTAAGAGAAAGTAATTGGCCCAAGCAAGGTCAGTCAGCTAGCTTTGTGCCTAGGCAGAACTGGAATTCGCGATCTCTTGGTTTCTAGACAGATGCCTTAACTACTACACCAAACTGGCTTTAGTTTTAATGTGAGGATTGCACTATTAGTTCCAGAAACTATATATGCAGGTCTAGGTCTATTCGGGTCTTTTCTCGTATAAGTATTCCATATATATTCAGCTTAACCTGTAATGTCATATTGTTTCAAACACTTATTATTTTTTATTTGTACAGTTCTGAGGTGTTTAGGAATTCCTGGACGAGTCATCACTAACTATTCTTCAGCTCATGATAATAATGCCAACTTACAGATGGATGTGTATGTGGATGAATATGGAAAGGTGGACCCCAAACTCACAAGAGATTCAATCTGGTAAATTTCCTGGAGAATTGGAGTTGATTTTGTCATAGTTATGTGACCATATTAGTTTTCTGCTTTATACAGTGAGAAAGGGTGGAATGAGAGACATGTTGCTGCTTACCTATATTCCTAGGATATTCATCATGGCCATTGGAAGTTGATGTTCAGTGATATCTGGAGGGGTGCTGGGAGAAGACAACAATACAGACAGCAGTAGGAAGATTTAGAACTAACATGTAACAAAACACTACATCAGAGACTATTCATCAATTCACTGTCACACAGTTCTAATCCCAAAAGTATACAGAGGGCTGTAATGATTCTATCCCATGTGTTACATATTGGAATACAGCAGAATGAACTTTCTCTACATTTGAGGCTCCCTATGCAGCTTGTAAAGATGCTGCCATACGAAATGGACTGTGTATAGCAGAGCTCAGTCTGGTGTGAAATTCTGAGGATTCTGATTTTAACTTCCACAAATATTCTGGGGCTCCTTGATGGTGCCTGTTGAACCATCTTGCCCACAAGGGTGCCTTAATCAAGTGCAGAGGTCTTTTCTGATGTGTCAATCAAAATTCCTGATGTTTTTCTCCCACTCAGAATAGAAGTCATAAACCATAACTTCTAACTCTGGGCTTTGTAGGAGTTTCCATGTCATTAATAAACAAACCATGTAAGGTCACAGTTTGCTTAGCAGGCAAGAAGCAACAGCTGAGTAGCAAACACTAGGAAACCTGCCTTTCATAGAAATTCTGGCTTACTACAATGCACAAATACAGCAACTCTCTCACACAGTTTCAGTAACATTGTGAAATTTTTTAATGGTTATTTCAAAACTCAGTTACTGCCCTTATATATTCTTACCTGTGTTGCTCATTTAGTATCCATGTTTTGGTATGGTCCTTTGGTATTACTCTAATCAGAGAGGAGGAAGCAAGGGAGATTTTGTCTACCCAAACCTACAGAGAGCATAAAATGGAAAACAACTGAATAGTATTATAATATACTATTTGTCGTTTGTATAATTCTCATTTTAATAATAGCTCCCAAAGGAGAGGAGATAGGAGTAAAATATGCATTCAGCACATAAATATGTTGTTGTGGGTGGGGGCAGCCCTTTCTTACTTTCCCTATTCTGTTACTGTTCTGCTTATTTATCATGTTAGAGGCTGCCTATAATCAAGTTTTCCTGGCAGCTCATAAAAGGAATGGAATGTAAAAATACATCCATTAAAATATATTCCACTATAAAGCACATGGGCGCTGCATAAAAACAAACAGCAACAGTTTCGAGCTGGAATAGATGGAAATCATTGGGAAAACAGAATGGTCTTAACTTGCTGCTTGCAATAAGATTAACGTAGGTGCCAGATAAACCTCTCTCAAAAGTTAATTTACTAGCCAGGGTGCCACCATTGAGAAAGCCCTCTCCTTCCTTTCCCCAATTATTTACTTCATTGTCGCATTTCCAGTCCCCCCCCCCTTTTTTTTTTTTACTGGAGCAAAGCTTACTAATAGTTTTATTAACTGCTGTAGTCAATGTGTAGGTAGTTCCTAACTTCCTTCCCATATCTACAGTTCAGAGCCATGTCATATACTACCTCTGACCATTCCCTTTAAGTCATAGGAGACAACAGCTTGGTGAAGCTCCACCTTGAGGTATCTTTTGTATTTTTATGTATTTTTCATTCCATGGCATTGTTTTTCCCCCTAAGTCCATTCCACTATAAAAGGAAATGAATGCTGCAAATCTACATCAGCTAAGAAAAAGCTCCATAGTGTTTTAAATCGCATTCTCCCTATGCTGCTTTCTGAGGGCTTGATTACTTTTTGAACTTTCCCTTTAATCTCATCTCTTCATGGTATATTTATTGCTACATGATGCACATAACCTCTGGGGGCAAGCATTAATTTAACTTATGGTGGGAGCTTTTTTCGATTTTCTCCTCTGGGTCCTTTTTCTTCATTTACTTTGCTTTCTATCTTCAATGGAAAGCTTGCTTTAAATTGTTTTGCAGCATGATGTTGATGGGTTGTTAATAGTTTTCCATATCCTGAATCAGTTCTTTAAAACAATCTTAAATATTTGTTAAAGAACGTGTATCAAACAATATATTTTAGATTTTACTATTAAAATATTTATTATTGTATGTATATTAAAATGTCTTTGCATAGATGGAAGTAATCCATAATCATTCATATAAATATTTTAAAATGTTCTCATTTGGGATTTTAACTCAGATCAATCTTTGCTACAATGTTTTTTATGTCAAGCTTCCTAAAACCTTCCATATATTTTAGTCTAAAATCCTCACAACCTCTGTATGTTCTGGATTTTGTAATCTAAGACATCTGAAGGATAATAGATTGCCCAATATCATTAAACATGGTAAATGATTTAGTTATTATTAATAGTTTTTTTAATTAATGAAAAATAATTCCAGTTTTGAATAGAATAGAATAGAATAGAATAGAATTCTTTATTGACCAAGTATGATCAGACACACAGGGAATTTGTCTCTTGCATAAACTCACAATGTACATATAAGCAGCAAGTAATAGGTCATAGGTCAAAAGTTAGACTGTTTATCTAATTTTTCTGACATTTGTGATGAACTCTGCAGTTATGAGCAGGAAAATGCCATCAAAATGTTAAGGATGGAACATTCAGATCTGACAAAATAGGAGCAACAGAATTGTGTTGGTCATCAAAGTCAAAGATGGCTGAATAAGCTGAATTAAAGAGAAAGAGCTATAGATGTCTATCTTGATGAAAAGAACAGGCTTGTGGAGTCCTTCATGCTCAAGGACTGTGCAATTCAACCCTGAGTTACATATATTCTCTTTTATTGGAACATGTTTATAGGTTCACAGCTCTAAGCAATTTTCTCCATTAGGCACCATCAGCAAGGCTCTGTGAGAATAATTTAGCATCACACTATTCCCAGCTATGATTAAAAAAATAGTTTGCATTATTTTCTTTGGATAAATCCTTTTCTCCTTGGCATCCTGCTTTGTTAACTCTGACTGACTGACAACTTTCTGTCTTATCATAGCTTTCATTTCTGTTTTGAAATGCCTTGTTAGTCAAGAGTCAGATTTCCTTTTTTCCTTTGCCCATTATTAATTAAATAGTCTCAGTTTAACAAACTTTATATTTGCTGAAATGTTACTACTAACAATTGCTTCAATAATCTAATTGGCTTTTTGCATACTGGCAGGGGACATTTTTTTTAAACAGGAAATTGCTGCATTTCCCCCCTCTTGGGTTATTCTGTCATAGATCAAAAATTTCTTGAAGCTTATCTTGCAGCTTTTTCTCAAGATAGTTGCACACTTTCTGTTATGCTAATAAACCAATGAAAAGACTTTTATGAGATCCCTCTCTCTTTTCCTATGAAATATTTTGAGCAAATGAGAAACGCATTGAGCTGTGGTGGTGTTTCTCTTAAAAATTAACCAGCAGACAAAGAGGGAAAGCCAGAATTGAAAGGCAGGCAGAAGCATTTGCAAAAGAGAAAAATGTTGCAGCCGAGAAAGGTCCCAGCTGCAACTTTAAACTTTTCTAGCCCTCCCTGATCAGGGCTAGGCTGGCCACTCCTGAGCTTTTGGAGGTGGTCCAAAAATTGTATCTAAAAATTCCAGATTCAAATCCCAACAGCTCCCCTCAATGTCTGAACTTCAGTACTTCAAAGAACCTTTTGACATTCTGTTCAAGGGCCAATTCTCCTCATTATTTTAATCTGAAGTAACTGTGCGCAGGTTGGTCTGGGAAGAGGCATTGTTCATGCAGCAGGCCTTCCTTCAACTGCCGCGAAGAGATATGATCCTAGGTTGTATCAGACGGCTCACTGGGTAGTCCCTCAATTCATATCTTATTTATTGAGCAATCTATTTTTAAGGTATGATTTGCTCTGTTACAGAGTTGGAAGAAATAATGTTTTTCCTTACTAGTGTATTCCTTCTTTACGAATGTTTCCTCTCTTCTAAAAATTGAATACACACAGTTTGTTGAGGTGAAACATCCTAAGTCTTCCTGATAAAGGACCTCCTTGTCTTTGTGTGTGAGAATCAAATTATTTGGGCAACAATAGTAAAAGAATGCACTGCATTCACCTAATTTGGCAACTTTAAGACATTAATCCTCACTCAGGGCATTGTTTGGAGAAACAGTATAAAAATTATTCCTGAAACAAGGGAATGCGGACAATTAATTCAATATGCTCTAGCATAGTCTTGCCCAATCTGAGGTATATCAGAACTACTGGGACTATAATTTTAAGAAGAGCCTAGCCAGCATGGAGAAGACTGCACTGGATGTTTTTCATAGCTATCAAATACTGAAAAAGTCACTTGCCATTTGTTAGTAAGTGGAAGGCAATCTTTATTTTGAAAGGACTCACCATATCAGAAAACCAGTATTAAAGCAGCATTGTTTCAAGGAACCAAGTTTTTCCCACTATGGAAGGGGGAAAAAATGCCATAAACAAACCTGAAAGTCAGGTTACAAGAACATTATTAAATTAATAAAAATGAGTTGAGAAAGATTTTGTCATTCTTTTAGGAGTATCATAGATAGATAGATGATATACCATCACAGACCTGCAGATAGATAGATAGATATA
Source organism: Myanophis thanlyinensis (assembly GCA_017656035.1). Lineage (NCBI taxonomy): Eukaryota > Metazoa > Chordata > Lepidosauria > Squamata > Homalopsidae > Myanophis > Myanophis thanlyinensis. Next base: position 11,282 of record JAEANM010022977.1, read on the forward strand.
TGATATACCAACATAGATAGATAGATGATATACCATGACAGACCTGCAGATAGATAGATAGATGATATACCAACATAGATAGATAGATGATATACCATCACAGACTTGCAGACCTTCCGGCGCGCATTAAAAACTTATTTATTCCAACAGGCCGGTCTGGCCTAGCATTAATTATTTGGGGTTTTAAATTG
>JAEANM010022978.1:0-11471 GCA_017656035.1 Myanophis thanlyinensis
CGGGTCTTTTCCCGTGTAAGTTTGAGAATATCTTCGCAACGTTTCGGCGAGGTCCCACTCGCCATCTTCAGGCTGGTTCCTTCTGCTTCATGCCAGGGCAAGAAGTGTGTGACCGGAGCTGCTGTCTCTCTGTAAATACTGGTGGGAGGGCGTTGTGTGCTGGGCTGGTTGGCTGCATTGTTGCCTCTTGATTAATTGATGGAGTTAATGTTGGTATAATGGGCTGTATGATGGCTTTGTGAGTTTTGTGGTGGTGTCTTTTCCAGAAGATTACAGAAGAGATTCTGAAACTTACACAGGAAAAGACCCGAACAGACCTAGACCTGCATACCTACACCCGTGAAAATCTACGAAAACAAAAATATATAAATATATATTTATATGATCATAATGATGTTTCTATGTTAACATTTCGGACATCTAGAGAACACACTGCTCAACATAGAAAGGAATGTATGATATAAAATAATAATCTGACAACACATGATATCCTCAAGTCAAAATACATATTTACACTTTCCGCTCTGATACGTACCTTGGGGTTATCAGGACAGGTATCCTGATAATCAGGTTCGGGAACGCCAGTCTGACCACAGCATTGAAACTACAGCAAAAAGAAACACAAGAGTTGTTTTTGGCAGTGGTTTGCTCTCCAAGCTTGTTTCAGTTTCGTTTCTGAATGCTTTGTTACCAGACTAGGTAACACCATCAACAGGATTGTCATGCCCCAGCATATAACTTTTATATAAACTTTTATAAAAACTCATCTCTTCCAGCTAGCTGGTCTGGCCTGATACCTTTGGGGTTTAAATTTTAAATGGTTTTTCTTGTAATTTTAACTTTCCAAATTTAAATTTTACTTATTTTTAATTGTCGATTTTAAACGTTAAATTTAATTGTTTAATTTTAATCTTAATCAACCCTATTTAATTATTTTAACTGGTTTTTAGATTGTCTATGTATGCGTTTTTTTATCTGGCTGTACACCGCCCCGAGTCCCTTGGGAGAGGGGGCGGTATATAAATCTTGATAAAATAAAAATAAAATAAAAATAAAAAATAAATTCCTTCATGGTACAATTTGAGACAAAACAATATGAAACAAAATAAAACAAAATATATGAGAAAAGGGATGGAGTGTCATAGCAAACCGGTCATCCCACAAAGGGCCTCCCCCTCTATTCCATAGCCTAGGGGAAGAGCCAGGTTTAAGGACTCCTTTAAATAAAGCTAAGGTGAGGGTTGTACACATTTCAGATGGATGCAAGACAGACATTACAAATTTGTGAGTCTGTTCAGGCACCATTGTTAAAACAGTGGAATCTGGAGCATATCGATTCTGTCCAACCATCCAGGACAGAGAGTAGCTATGGGAGACAGATGGTCTTTTGGATTATCATTTATAGGTGATAACCAGCATCTTGAATCACATCCAGAAGGCTGCTGGCAACCAGTGCAGCTTAACAAAGATGCCATCATATATGTGTGCATTCCCATAAATGCCTATTCTATGGCATTCAGAACCAGCTGCAGCTTCCAAAGGGTCTCAAGGCAGCCCCATATACTTTGTAACAGTTGAAATGCAAGGTGACCAAAGCATCATGATGGTAGTAATGGAGTAGTAATAGCATTACAGCAGTCTAAATAACTGCATTAATTAAATGATCCATGTTATGATAAATAAATGTGGAGTTCTCATGTATTTCTATTTACTCATCTTTTCCCTCCCTCAGAGGCCTTACGACATCCATTCCAATAGTCCTGTGGAATCGTTAGTTCAGCTGTTCAGCACTGTGAGTGTTCAGTACACAACAGCTTGGTCAAAAGACATGGTGGCATTATTAAGAAAGGTAAAATCATTGTTTCTTTGGTAAGGATTGCAATGATTCATTATCACTGCACAAATATGGGCTTTGATCCAAAAATATGTGCACCCTCTGACTTGCCAACATGCTGCATATGTCTGTGTAGCAACAGTTGCCTTCAGCACATTACTTCATTGTTCCTAGAACAGTGTCAGGGAAACATGCCTGCAATCCCCCCTAAGCACTGAAGGAGGGAGGGGAGTGTGTTTTGCACTAGAAATACTGTCTCCTATCCTTCAAATGCTTTCCAGCTCTGTATATGCGTCAGTACTGTAGTGGCTCAGTAGTTAGAATGCCATATTGCAGGTTAACTCTACCAACTGCCATCAGTTTGATCTTGACCAGCTCAAGGTTGACTCAGCCTTCCATCATGCCAAGTTCTGTAAAATGAGGACCCAGATTGCTGGGAGGCAATGTGCTGACAAACCATTTAGAGAGGGCTCTAAAGCACTGTCAATTAGTATATAAGACTATGTGCTATTGCTATTTTCATTGGGCAGATAAGTGCCTTATCAGAGAGGAAAATATATTTTAGATGTAATGCAGCATGCAACTTTGTCATTAAAGCTGTGCAATGGCTGTACCTTTAATTGCCAGTAAATACCTTACAGGCAGTTGCAGGGCTTTCTGCTGGCTTGATTAATAAGGACTTATTTTCGTATTATATTTTTTAGATTGTGATACCCTCTATAGGCATTCAAAAGACAAAAATGTAACGGGTGGGATGTGTCTCACAATCCAATTTCTCCTTCCTCTGGCATTCCTGTGTTGAAGGGGAATGTCTGTAGGAGGCTGAAATGGTGCTTGGATGGTAACAGCCCTCCATGAAAGTTCAAATTGTGAATAATTGAGGATTGTCTGTGTATCAGACTGGATGTGCCATACTTCTTTATAAAAGCAAATGTCTCCTGTGTACGAAACGTTAGCTAATTGTGCTAATGATCGGTATCACTCGAGACTGAAGTGTCAATTTCTGGAAGCCTGACAGTGTGATACATTTATATTTTCCACTGACAGCCAATGTAGGTGATTTTTGCCAGGGCTGGCTCCAACATGGGACTTCTGAATAAGCTAGGAAGCTTAATCCTATGAGGGGGAGCACCTCTGAAGTTACTTACCTTTGTTCTCTTGCACATGGTCCATTGAAGAGAGGATTAATTGCCACTTCCGTCCTCTACCAGACTGAGCATAAAATTGGGGAAGAAGGGGCGGCACTGGCCCTTTTATATTGCTACTCAGTCATAAATCTACTAAAGGAAGGAGTAAATCCCATATGTTAATGGATCAGCTTTCCCAACTGGAAGGAGAAGCAAGGGGGAGTGATCAACATGCTTGAGGGGTTGCTAGCAAAAGTACAAATAATCTTTAAAAGATCAAAGTGAGAACAAGAGTTCACAGAGAATCCAAATTCAGCCCATTGGAAACTGTATATATAGAGGCCATTGGATACTGAATGGTAGATTTGTGCGGTGGAATGATTTTTAGAATACATTGGCCTTAGCAAAGCTTCTCTCTCCTATTTCAGCTTGTTTTGGGGGGTTTCTCAGATTTTTCCTGCCTGCAGTCCCCTCACTTCATCCACAGTCCAGTGGAAAGATGTTTGTGCATGCCTTGGAAGGCCCCAAAATGTTTATGATGAGCTTTATGGAGGCAATAACAGTCTGACCATTTTCAAGGAGAGGGGATTCCCTCGTGCCAACCAATCTGCTGTGCAAAGCACCCTTCAAATCCAATACAAAATGTTCCTTCAAATTATTTGCCTCTTCAATATCTGTAGGAAAAATAAAATAAAATGTAAAGTGACATTGATGCCTATAACAGTTGAATGTTTTTAAAAGATGAGTATCTTGTAAAATAAGAAAGGAAACATCTATGTACAACAGTGACAAGAATCAAGTGCTCCGATATAAACCTGTCTTCAAATGAACAGTGTGTGTAATTTTAAAGTAGGGTTGTGTTATGGACAATTTGCTCAACAAGAATACTCCCTCTGCTGGATTAATGTAAGAAAATACATACAGTACATTGTTTATGGAAAGTAATAAGCAGCGGAAGGCACAAAACATCCTGAAGATGAGCATTTGTGGAAAACCCAGATGAAGAATGAATGGTTAAGGGAATGAGTAGTTTTGTTCATATTTGAATTAGATGAGCATCAGTATGGAAGGAGTGTGATGTTATTCCCAGTCACAGGGGGAGAAAAATAGGATTTCTGAACTGATGCAAATAGGAGATTTGTTCTCATCCTTTTTCCCAAATGTAGCTTTTAGAAAGATCATTTAATTGTGTGCAGTCACTTCACTTCGATGGAAGGCATGCCAACTACCGCAGTGAAGAATTGGTTCTTCTCTTGTGTTCTTTTTCAAACAGTGACTCAAGTCCTATAGGACTCATAACTGTAGCTCAGTCAGAGGGTCTGCATTTTACTACTCAAATAGTACTACCACTACTCCTGCCTCTGCATCCAAATATCCTTGCGCATCTAACATGAGATAAATAAGTTTGTTAACAGTAGACCACAGAAAACTGAATGTGTCTTTCATTAAAAAAAAATGAGGGATAAAACTAAATCACATTTAGCTATTTTCTGGAGTGGAAAACAAATTAAATGAGAGGTTATATTATATAACTGTTGAGAAAAAGAAGCAGATTTCTCTTTATACATTTCACTGCCTACCTAGAGAGGTGAAGGTAGTCTTCAACCTACAACCCCAATTGGAACCAGAATTTTTGTTGTTAAGCGAGGTGGTTGTTAAGTGAGTTGTACCCAATTTTATCACCTTTTTTACGATTTTATAGTTGTAAGCAAATTACTGCAGTTGTTAAGTGAATCTAGTTTTCCCCATTGATTTTGCTTACCTGAGCTGGGAAGATCACAAATGGGGATCGCATGACCCCAGGATACTTGCAACTATCGTAAATACCTGCCGGTTGCCAACTACCCAAATTTTGATCAAATGGATGTGGCGATGGTGCGACAGTCTTAAGTGTGAAACTCATGTCAGTTTTTGCAGTGCTGTTGTAACTTCAAATGTTCCGTAAACAAATGGTTGTAAGTCAAGAACTACCCGTGAAACAGCTCAGATTATTTTTCCTCCAGCTGTCTGGTTTCGCCCTAAATAAATTTCCCTTACCTCTCTGATTTCCATTTTCAGCTTTTGACAGTCAATCCTGAGCATCGTTTTTCGAGTCTAGCCAACATTCAGACTTCCTCCTACTTATCTAACGTGGACTGGGATGAAATTTGCGAGAAGAAAGTAGAGCCCGGCTTCGTTCCTAACGTGAGTCAAAGTGTCGAGCGCGTTCGTTTTTGTTGAGGGTCTCTTGTTACTCATGAAGGAGGTAGTAATATAAAGCGGAGGGTTTTATTTTTCACACACACACACACACCCTGTCTCCATGGCTAACAAACTTGGGCTGGGAACATTGCTTGCGTTATCCATTTGCTATTCACACGGCAGCCTCTCTGTCTGGTTTTTCACAGAAAGGCCGTCTGCACTGCGACCCCACTTTCGAGCTGGAGGAGATGATTCTGGAGTCAAGGCCCCTGCACAAGAAAAAGAAGAGGCTGGCAAAGAACAAATCCAGGGACAATAGCAAGGACAGCTCACAGTCTGTAAGTATTCCCTCGCAGTTGTCAAAGAAAGTGTCCTCTGATTGCAGGAACTGGCATTTTGCTTTCCAATGCCTCTGACTGGGGCCCTGCAGTAACCCTGTTGTGCTCCTGGCCAAATTTTAAAGCCATGCACAATTTTAATCTTTGCTGAAGTCTCAAGCAAAGTCCTTCCTTCAATTGGGGTAGTTTAACATTTTAACATATTTAAATTTTAAATTTTGATAAACTTTTAGATTCATTAATTTTATTAACTTTAATAGTATTTTTAATAAACAGCAAATTTAATGTTTTTAGATTGGTTTTTAGAATCTGTTATATTCTGTTTTTACCTGCTGTGAACCGCCCCGAGTCCTTGTGGAGACAGGGCGGTATATAAATGTGATAAAATAAATAAATAAATTGCTCCACAAAGCAACAGGGATCCTTCACTTCCAAGCCCATGGGGGGAAAAAGAGCCACTTCATTTTTTTAATTCTGAAGTCACTACAGGTAGTCCTCAACTTATGACTACAACAGAGCCCCAAATTTATGTTGCTAAGCGGGACATTTGTTAAGTGAGTTTTGCCCCACTTTGCCCCTTTTCTTGCCACGGTTGTTAAGTGAATCATTGCGGTTGTGAAGTGAATCTGGCTTCCCCACTGACTTTGCTTGTCAGAAGGTTGCAAAAGGTAGTTCACTTGACCCTGGGATGTTGCAACCGTCATAAATATGAACCTATTGCCAAGTCTTGGTCACGTGACCTTGAGGATGCTGCAACGTAAGCATTCACACTTTTCATAAGTGTGAAAAACGGTCATAAGTCACTTTTTTTCAGCGACGTAACTTCGAAGGTCATTAAAGGAACCCAGCACAGCAGCCTCTTCTTGCTTTGACCTTCCCTAATACTGCTTAACCAGTAGGGAAAACAGACAGGGGGAAGCTTCAAACCAGTGCAGTGGGCTTCATTAAAGCAAAGTTGTTTCATGAAGAAATACATGAAATGCCCATTGCCTCTTCAGCCCCAGTCTAAATCTCCTTGCACTCACCTACATTAAGTTCCTACAATCAGGTGAGACTAAAGCTGCTAGAATCTCAACTCCTGTTATTATAATGGGATGTGGGGATAATCCTGGACGTCAGGAGGAAGATCCACAACAACCATCAGGCAGAAGAGATCTCAGTCCTCAGAAGTGGGAGTGGGATGGAGTGTGGAACGGGAAGTGTTTCAGAAAAGAGCCTTTGTAGTTTTGGGGAGACTTAACAGAAAGGAGGGGAGAAATGCTTTTAGACTTGCAAGATTCTGTTAACATAACCTTACAATAAAGGTGGAGGTAGTCTTCATTGTTGTCCTCCATCTCTGGGCTGCTATGCAGTGGTGGAATTCATTTTTTTTTTACTACCAGTTCTGTGGGCATGGCTTGGTGGGCATAGCTGAGGGGGGTCTTGTGACTGGGTGGGCAGTTTCTCTAAGCAGGGCAATAAAGATTAGGCTAGAAACAACACCAGGATGTTTCTTTCCTGCCTTCCTTACATTAACCCTATAAAGTGGGAAAAAAACAAAAGGACATTTCTTCTAACAACTGGTTCTCTGAACTGCTTAGAAAATTTACTAACGGTTCTAGTGAACCTGTAGAACCTTCTGAATTTCACCTCTGCTGCTATGTTATTCTATCATATTGGTCTGTCAGGCAAACACGGTTTGTTATGGCAAAGGACCAACCTCGTGCACACTGCTGCTCATAAACGACACCATTGTTGCTTTTCTTGTTGTTTTCCTTGACTACCAACAATATGCATGCCATTCAATGTAAGAACTCGGAGCCACGTATCGAAGCAATCATTCTGACCGAAAATATTTGAATATTGGGTCCAAATTTTGTCTGCATTTCTTAAGAATGAAAACGGATCAAAAGCAGAAATGATTGAGCAGACCAACAATTTCTAGAAACTGACTGATCTGTTCATCACTATCTGTCCATGATGGTTGATTAGAGGAACAATGCTAAAAAAAAGTGAAAGCGATGTTATTTTTTTGAAGTCAGAGGTAGACAAAATCTAGCAGACGTTGGTAGGAAGAAAGCATGTATATAAGCAGTGGCATATGGACAGCATCCTGTTGTAATGGTCAGGTTTGTCAGGTAACATATTCTAATTGGAATTGGGTCAAAACTAGTCAGAATTCTCACTTTTAATGCCTTTTAAGAAACACCTGTTCTTAGTATTAAGAGGTGTAAAAAAGCCTTCCATAGATGTTGCCAAGAGTGTATTCAGTCTTTTAATCCCAGTAAATTCATTACAGGCTGAAATCTAGCAAAAAAAAAAAGTTAGATTGTCAGTCATCTAACTTCAGTTAAATCTGACTGGCTTTTAAGAATGTAGGGCTTTTTCTCTTTCCACAGCAATAATTTACTTTTTGAAAGTAAATAATCCCTCCCGCTGTATTTCTAAACAAATTAGCAAATTTATGTCCAGCTGTTCCATTAAAAAAAAACAATGAAGTCTCAAATCAGCTAAACTGGAAATCTCTTTTGTGAAGCCGAAAATAAAGTAGATAATAGCCATACGAGTCCTGATGTCCCTATTCAGTGCTAGGGCTATGCGGCACATTGGATTTAATTTCAAAAAGTGCTTCATAATATGCAGAAGCACGTTTGTAGCCTGTTTGCAACTTCGTAAACTAGCTGTAATGTATCCTGGGATCATTGTTTCTTTTGCCTGGTGTCAGGCCCACCATCGTGTCCTGCCGTTTTGTTGGAAGTGGGGGGCAGCGGGGGGGGGGAGAACGAACATTTCCACATGCTTTTGCTTTTGCTGTAACTGCTTGAGAATTAGAGAGAGGGATCATCTTCGGAGACCAGAGGACTCCCTCCCAGCCAGTTCCAACCTGGTTTCAAGGCAGTCATGCCCTAAGAAGGAACTGTTGTCTGCCTAGCACCTCAGTGTTCTCATAACAACCTTGCAACATCACACTGACTCTGGTGGACTGGTCAGGGAGATTGGGCTTGGGGAAATGAAAGTATTTCAGATTCCGCCTTGCTGTCCTGCAATCACTTTCTCTCAGTAAAAGTTCTTTTGATTCAACTTAATGAATTCAAGAGTCTTTCTTTTTTGAGGGACCAGCTAGTGTAGGTCCTTACACTTGGATTCTATCAGTTTTTGCCATCTTCAGTTGTGATAGGCCACTAGCTGAGGAGTTCCTTCAAGGCAGTGTAGAATGATACTATAAGTATTTATTTCTTCAGGTTCTGAAACATCTTTGTAGAGTAGATTTGAAATGCCGCACCGTACTCAGCTACTCTCATTGCTGTTTTTGGCTTCTCTCTTATTGCCAGGGATTGGTTGGTTGGTTATAGTATTTGTGTTCAATCACACTTAGACAACATTTCTCAATTCACAATGAACATCCATAAAGCATTTGTATCAGCCTCCTCCACAATCAGTCCCATAAAACAACAGTTAAATATCCCGTAAAACAAACCATACAACCAGAACAGACCACCCCTTAACTCAAAAGTTAAGGTGATTCAAATATGTTTATTGCATGCTAACAATCTCTACAAGAATCTGAACTACTAACAATCAAAGGAAATTGGCGGTAGATAAGAATAAATGTAATTCAAGGCGTGTTGGATTTAGATCTCTTATGGATACATTTAGCACCTCCCTTAGTCTCAGCCCGATCGTTTCCAGTTGGAGGCCCCAAATTTGTGTGTGGGGGGGGAGGGGTTCCAAAAGACATTCCAGCTTAGAGTCCATTTGGAGGAGGAAATATTTGAGGTCAACCCTTTAGTTCTGTATCTGCTGTTTTTTTAAGGGAAAGCAGACAGTTTGTTGAGATTTTTGTAAACTGGAGATCAACAATAAAGAAATATATTTGACAAAAACTCAATAGTTGTTTTGCTTGCTTACACCTGACAAAAAGGTAGGTGGATAGATGACTACTGATTTATTCTATCTAATGAGTTATGGCTGAACATGGATTTGAATTTGGTCTCCAAATGTATTGCCTGACATGTTAACGATTATATCAGACTGTTTTATTAAGCAAAATAAGGTTCCGGAATAACTGCCTAATAGGAAAAAAAATAAAAGCATACAGTGTCACAATTCTGAGTGACACAAAGATAGATGTTATTGATTTTAGTTCTGTTTTTAATTCATGGCAATTTGTACAAGAAAGTATAATGCAATGTTTCTTTTTTTATAGGAAAATGATTACTTGCAGGAATGCCTTGAAGCAATTCAGCAAGATTTTGTCATTTTTAACAGAGAAAAGTGAGTCTGAAATTCATTTTTAAAAGGGAGGTGGGGTAGAAAGACGGTTGGTTTGGCTGGATAATTAGATTACAATTTTTGGAGAAAAATTCTCCTATTTTCAGTTCTTTTATGACTCACCAAAAACCTACTGTGTATCTAAAGTTGGAGAGAGCCTTCTGACCATTGAGTGATGGCGATTGTAGATTATAGTTTGAGACATCTGATCCATTTAAGCAGTGTTTCTCGACTTTGGCAGCTTGAAGATATGTGGACTTTAGGCTGCCAAGATTGAAAAACACTGCATATAAGATAAAGATTAATTAGAAGAGAACATATAAGTCTTAGTTGGCAACAAAAGGATAAGAAAGAAACTTAGATGTTTTTGTACAATAACAAGAATAGCACTAGCTATTATTTAGAAGTTCCTGCTCTTAACATTCATTTGCCCTATTTCATTTGATGAGACTGCCTCGAGTAGCTTTAGGACTACTCAGGTGAGTAAACATGGAGAATGCAGTCTTTTAGCGAACCTTTGAAAGGAAGGATATGCAGGGGATAGAAATGCATTTCCAGGGAGTGTATAGAGCAGTGTTTGTCAACCTTGGTGACTTTAAGATGTTTGGACTTCAACTCCCAGAATTCCTCAGCCAGCAAAACCATAAGTCATGAGCTTGTACTCAAAGGAACATTCTGTTGTTTTTTTTGTGGCATTCACCTATTTAGTTTGTCAACTTTTCCACAATTGTTTTGTCTCATAATAACAGGTGATTTTACTGCATCCAGAAATAAGGCTCCTGCACTAAGCTTGCATGTCATATATGTAAGGGAGAGGCATTAATTGATTTTGGCACACATTTTTGAAGGGTTATCATAACACATAATATACACAATTATACACATTTCACTGCATTTCATACCATGTATGTCTGTGCATGTGATGAATAAAATTTGATTTGATTTGATTGATATAACTTGTAGACTATGTGCTTACTTGGACTTCACAAGCAGAAATACTGCTTTGCATTGCAATATCTGCACATCCCATGAGAATGAAAGTGATTTGTTGTTCCTATTTCAAAACAAGCCCAATCCAAAATACTGTTAGCCCTAGGGGAAATTAAAAAAAAAAAACTTTTCCCATTCTTTTTCTTGATACTCAACAACATTATGCTGGTAAAGAAACACAATAATTTTCTTCCACTTTTAATATTTCAGGACAGCTCTTACGGTAGCCATGATTCCCTATTGTTTTGGAAGCCTAAGCGCACTGGGTCCTAAATGGAAAAAAAAAGGGACAGAAAATCTTTTGAGTAGAGAGGGGGAATCTAAAAAGAAAAAGAAAAAACCATTCAGGATGCTAAAGGTAGTCCTCAACTTATAATCACCATAGGGACTGGAAAATTCATTATTAATCATCATGTGAGACCATGTGACTGCACCCAGTTTCATGGCCTTTTTGTTGCATTCATTAATTAAATCACCCATACTTGGTTAAGTGAGACAGCATGCGACTGTTACTTGGGACCTCTGTCTGGTTTCCCCATTAATTTTGTTTGACAGAAGCCAGTTGGAATGTTGCAAATGGTGATGAGGTGACCACAGGGATGCTTCAATAGTCATAAATGTGGAAGGACTACTCATAAGTGTCTATGGAGATTCTCAATCCTCTAAGGCAGGAGTGGGCAAACTTTTTGACTCGTGGACCACAATGGTTTCTAAAATTTGACAGAGGGGCCGGGCCAGAATAGGAGAATG
>JAEANM010022979.1:0-11471 GCA_017656035.1 Myanophis thanlyinensis
TTACAATTCCTCATGAATAAGGAAGTGTTTCAGCTAACATAGGAATTGTATCAGACCCTTCAGCGAAATCTGCTTCCAGATTCTCTCTCTCTTTTTTTTCTACAGTGGAGAGAAAAAAGAAAAAGTTTTCTTTTGGGACTTTTTTTTCTGCTAGTAACTAGTTCGGCGGGCTGGATTAAAAAGCCCAACGGGCCAGATGTGGCCTGTGGGCCGTAGTTTGCCCATGTCTGATCTAGACCATGAACAAATTTGCTCATCTTTTCTTTGAATTCTTCAAAATCAGTTTATCAATTATCAGTTGGTCTTTGGTTCCTCTCCAATTTTTGCATCACCCTTTCTGTTCTAGAAGGTAGCAAATCCTTGTTTTCTAGATATCCATAACTTCGGTTTGCAAAAATGCCTTTAAGCATTTCGTATTGACCTGTAATTTTCATGTTTATTTCCCTTTTCTGCATCCTTCTGAATTAAAATAATTCTTCCAGTTGTTAGCCATTTTTCACTTTCTGGTATTTCCAGAACCTGATTCATCTGGTTTACTAATCTTGCATGTAAATTTGTTAGTGATTTCAACCAGAATCCATGCAGATTATCTAAACTAGAGCAACACCAGTTCTTGATATTCTTTGCTTGTTTTTGCACAATTTATTTTGTTATCTTCCATTTGAGTCACTTTTACAGTGCTTTCAAACTGCTTGACCCACTTTGCATTTTCATTGTGCTTCTTGTTGTTTTCCCACAAGTTCTTCCAAAATTTCAGGGTATTTTCTTTGTTAGGTTTTTCACTTATGGTAGCACATGTCCACTTTCAAGGGTCTTATAGAAATGATGCTGGTTCGCTTGAAATTGTAAATTTTTCTGAAACTACATTATTCAGTTATCACTTCGCTTTATTTTCTCTGCAATAGCTATAACTCTTTGTTTTAGCTTTTCAACAATGACTGCAATTTATTTGTTTTCTAGGTCACATCTTGTTGTCAGGCTAATCTGATTTTTTTTTTATTCTTCAAATTTCCTTGCCTCAAATTCTTCAAATTACTTAAAACCAATAAAATTTTCTTTATTTTTAACTCCAGGCAGATTTTTTTGCTTTGGTTTTCCCTTCTTAATTGCTTTATTCTTTCCAATTTTCAAGCCCAATTCTTCAGCAGTAATATAAGTTGTTGCATACATTAATTGGTTTGTTCGAGTAATGTTTCTGTTGGAATAGTCTGGACAGCTTCATTTACATTCAATAGTTTAGCCAAATTTCTCTTACTAACTTGATTCAGTTTTGGCAGTCAAACTCTTTCCATGTTTTCCATTAGTCTTCATCTTCTTGGTTATTCGGCTCTAATCTTCAAGATCTAATCCAGCTCTTGCTTCTTGTTCTTCATCCGCTTCTTCATTCCACGCTCACCTAATTACCTTGGTAGGTAGAGTCTGCCAATGTCGCTGCGAGGCTGAAAAGCATGATTCACTGTCATTTTTCTGGTCTTCCTATCTATTGCATTTAGTTCTGCTTGAGTCCAGTCCACTATTCCTGCTGTTTATCTAATGACTGGAATTGCCCAGGTGTTGATTGCCTTGATGGTATTTCCTCCATTGAGTTTGGACTCTGTTGAATTTGAGATTGAGAATCTCTATTGAGATCTTCACTCTCTTGATGTATTCACCTCTAATCTTTTTCTTGACTTCAATGTGCTTGATATTGCCAGCTTGAAGGATACCCAAGTATTTGTAGTAATATCTTCATCCAGACTCTGGGGCATCTTGATTCCTTTGGTTTTCACTATTTTTTCTTGTTTGATAGTAAGTGTGGCACATTTGTCCAATCCAAACTCCACTGCAATATCTTGGCTATATATGTGGACAGTTGAGCAGTGATTCTATTTCATATGGTGTTTCTCTATACAGCTTCAGATTGTCCCTGGAAAGGACGTGGGGCAGTCTGGCAGATGATGATGATAATTACTATTACTATTATTGTTCTTCACATTAAAAAACTATAAAAGGCAGCTAAAAATATAATAGGCAAATGGATGTTAACAATAATGGAACTATCATAATATCCACTAGGTCCGTGGGATCCCCAGGTTTGATAGCAAAACCAAATCTTAAAGGACTTTTGGAAAATATGAGCAATGGTGGCAACCTAAACTCAGGGGAGGATATTCTACAACATGGGTGCCATAGCCAAGAAGGCCCATTGCCTAGTGACTAGTCCCAAAATGACAGAACATGCAGCAAACCTTCCCTATTAGATTTGGTGAGACAGAAGGATGTAACTGGGTAAAGTTTGATCCCTCTAATAAACTGGTCCCATGTATTGCTTTAAAGGTCAAGGCTAGCACATTGAATTGGATCTGGAAATAAATTACCAATGCAACTTGCAAAGCAGAGATGTAATGTGTATTCTACAAGGAACACACATAACTGCCTGCATTATTCCATTTTGAAGTTTCTGGGTGGTCTTCAAGGGCAGTCCCACAGAGGGTGCATTACAATAGTCAAACTGGGATATGACTAAGGCATGAGTGACCATGAGTAGGGCCCTTCGATCTAGGAATGGGAGCAATGGCATACAAATATGAAATTGTGCAAAGGGCCTTCTAGCCACGACTGCTACTTGCTCCACAAATCCAGAAGGACACTAGATTGAGAACGGAATCTGTCTGGGGCAATGTAACTCTATTCAGTTGATATAGTCCCAAACTGGAACTAGAACCTAAAACTACTACTCCATGTTGCCAAAGTTCAGTTGAAGTCTGTTGTTCCCTATACAGACCCTCACAGCCTCCAGACACTGGGATAAAGCATCCACAGTATTGCTTAATTCACCATGTGTGAAGATGTACAACTGTGTATCATCAGCATATTGATGATACCACATCCCATGACATTGGATTAACTCACCCAGGGGCCTGCTGTAAATGTTAAATAGGGGAAGAGAAAGCACCAACCCTACAGCATCCTACATAATAGCACCAAGAGCGGGATCTCTTCTCCTCAAATACCAATGACTGGAAACAATCCTTGAGAAAGGAGGTGAATTACCACATCACGATGCCACCCACCCTCAATCCTCTAAGTCTATCTAGAAAAATACCACAGTCAATGGTATCAAATGCTGACAAAAGATCAAGGCACAACAAGGGTTAGATGCAGAACCCCCATCCTGCCCATGTCAGAGATCAACCAAAAGCACAACCAATGCAGTTTTCATTCCATGTTGTTAGTTGTGAAGTCATGTCTGACCCATTGCAACCTCATGGACAATGTTCCACCAGGCCTTCCTGTCCGCTACCATCCCCTGGAGTCCATTTAAGCTCATGCCGACTGCTTCAGTGACTCCATCCAGCCATCTCATTCTCTGCTGTTCCCTTCTTTTTTTGCCCTCAATTGTTCCCAGTATTAGGCTCTCCTCCAGTGAGTCCTTCCTTCTCATTAGGTGGCCAAAGTATTTGAGTTTCATCTTCAGGATCTGGCCTTCTAAAGAACACTCAGGGTTGATATCTCCTCTAGGACTGACTGGTTTGATCGCCTTGCAGTCCAAGGCATTCACAGGAATCTTCTCTAGCACCACAGTTCAAAGGCCTCAATTCTTTGGCGCTCAGCCTTCCTTATGATCTAACTTTCACAGCCATACATTGCAACTGGGAAAAACCATAGCTTTGACTATACATGCTTTTGTTGACAGGGCAATGTGTCTGCTTTTTAGCATGCTGTCTAGCTTTGCCATAGCTTTCCTCCCCAGGAGCAAGCGTCTTTTAATTTCAGATAGTAGTCCCTATCTGCGGTGATCTTGGAGCCCGAGAAAATAAAATCTGTCATTGCTTCCATTTCTTCCCCATCTATTTGCCAGGAATTGAGAGGGCCGGGTGCCATGATCTTAGTTTTCTTAATGTTAAGTTTCAAGCCAACTTTTTCACTTTCCTTCTTCACCTGCATCAAAAGGCTCTTTAGTTCCTCTTCACTTTTATTCCATACCCAGGTTTAAATTCTGACTAAAAAGGATCCAAATATTCCACTTTATCTAAGGCCCATTGGAGTTGCTGCACAATAACCTCTCAATCATCTTTGCCCCAAAGATGATGTTGGATACTGGATGAAAATCATCCAGTATCATGAGGTCCAGCAATGCTTTCTCAAGAAAGTGGCAGACCAGAGCCTCCTTAAGACATAAAGAAACCTTCTCACTCAAGAATTCACCACCATTAGAATCCACTCTCCTGCCACCCCCAGCTTAAGGACATGGATTTAAAGACCAAGTGACTGAGCTCACAGTCCTAAAAACCCATCAGCACCAACAGATCCAAATCTTTTCCAGATTACCATGCAAGACTTTGCCTCAGATATTTACCTGGAATTTTAACAAAGACAGTATCCAACTGTGAGTGAATTCAAGTGACTTTTACTGCCACAAAGTAGGCCTTAATCGTGGCTTTAACCCATGTATAGTCAAATTGGTCCCCACTAGAGTACCAGCAATGCCTAGATTTCTCTTGCTTCAAGTCCCTATTTAAATGATGGGAAGTGATGGGTTCCACAAAAGGTAAGAGATTGCATAGGTGAAATCAGATCCGAAGCTTCAGCTGCTACCCTGTTCCAAGTGGTGATCAAGCTGTTGGATGTAATGTTTAACAAAGCAGCAGGAATTCCAAAACTCCCTCCAAAACTTAACTGAATCTACTAATTTACCAGAGGCAAACCAATCTATGTATGTTCTATACAGGTAGTCCTCAACTTACAATAGTTCATTTAGTGACTGTTCAAAGTTACGACAGCACTTATGACTTCTGACATTTGAATTTTGGGATTTGAGAATATCTATACTACGGATAACTAGGCAACCAAATAAATGAATTATACAACAAATCAATCCAGAGTTTTTAATTTGAGCAACAATGCTCGTAGCTCAAATTATCATATTATGGACATATAATGTGAAATCCTAGCTTTCTGGGTGCTGAGAGAGAAGAGGGAAGAAAAGAGAAGAAAACAAACAGCAGCAAGATGGATAGACTTGAGTGCAAGAACCAATTTGGGAATAGATCATTGTGCAGAAGGTCTATTTATGTGATTACTAAGAATAAACATCAATTTGATGGCATATATATCTATATTCATGTTTGCACATCATTTGTGAACCACCAACTCCACATGGATATATACAGATTGATAAGCAATTTATCACACATTAAGCAGTTTAACTTTCTGTCAGACTTACTTTGGAACCTTTAATTAGACTTTTAACTTAACTGATCATATCTTGCTTTAACGCGGCATATTTTCACAAAATTCATCATAAAATATATGACCTGCAATTTTTTTCATATTGAACATAATGAAATATCTTTCTGAGTATTAAGATTGTGCTATTTGATTATTTACACCTCTTACTTTGTGGAAGGTTTTGAACTTCCTACTTGTCCATGTTCATCTTGCTTTAATCCCGCAAGGAGAGCATCTCGTGAGCAATGCTTATCCTGTTTGAAAAAGAAAAAAAGTATTATTACATCATACTGGAATTAAAGTCTGACTAGTGAACTTGCATAACCACTAGGGATTATACACATCCAAATGAATGAATGGAAACTGTGCCTGAATGGACAGCATCACGGGACTGTATACTGTCCAGTCAATATGGACAATCAGCAACATAAATCAAAGAAAGTGAATTTTTAAAAGTCATTTTGTACATTAGGTTAATAATACACATAGCTTTATTATTTCACTGAAAAATGAAAATAATAGGAATCATATGATTTTGGAAAACAATCTAGCTAATTGCAGAATACTTAAAAATCCTACATTTACTGGAATCATTTGATATGTTATGTCACTATTAGCAGTTTAAAAAACTTAAATACAATTATATTTTAATCTCATATAAAAAGGAACTGATAGTCCAATTGGACAGATCTCAATAAAGTCAAAGAAGACTACTACTCTCAGGTAAGTGGGATTACATTCAGAGAGAAATCTAACAGCATTCATATCTTCAGTGCAAGCTTTTATTAATAATATATTATCAATTTAATTACTCTATTCTTATAGTTAAGTTAAAAGTATTAATCATTTCTTTCTGCTCTTTTAGTATTTTTTAAATCTTGCGCTTGCTTTGATTCACTATACAGTATTTGTACCAGATATTTATAGAAAGTTAAAAATGAGGGGTCCTTGGTGCTCTGAGCTTGATCGTTTCTTGCAGATATTTCATTAACCAAACTTAATAACATCATCAGTGCATTGAAGAACTGATTATATTGCCTAGTTTACTAATGAAATGTCTGCAAAAAAACCCAACCAAGCTCAGAGAGCACCAAAGATTCCTCATTTCAATCCTGAGCTACAAATATTGTTCTTTATTGGATGTTAAAAATGTAAATGTATTCTGCTGTGAGATTATATTTAACAAATGCTGATTAAACATTTTATAAACAAATAAACACACAAACGCTTGTCTATCAATCAGTATGACATCTGTTCAACATGGAAAATTGTTTACAGCTAAGTTTCTGTAATTACTTTGAAATTCAGGAGGATATTATGTTGTGGCCTGTAAGGTACCAGTGGAGCTGGTGGTAGAATCGGAGGATGAGGAGTTGGGGAGGAACTTGGGCCAGTCCTGGAGTCTGGGGAAAGCTCTGAGGGATGCTCTGCATCATTTCCCAGCTGTCTTCGGAGTCGGAGATAAGTGAGGAGGATGAACAGCTGGGGCCTGTTCCAGGTGCGCACATGCACAGAGTTGTTAGGAGGGGAAAACAACTGAGGACAAGGAGCTGACTTGGGAAGAAAGGCACACGTGGACGCTGAATGGCCCTCCCTGGCTAGGGAATAAATAGGAGGAAAGGGGAGGGGTGGTTGCAGGAGACAACCATTTGGATTTCTTTCCGATTTTGCTTTTTGCTTATTGTGGTTCTGCCTCAGAGACTGTTTGCCAGTACTTAATTTACAACTTTGCAACTGGCAAGTATCCCAAGGAACTGATAACTTGGTTACTGCAATTAACCCTGTGAAGGATTATAGCCTGAACTTTTCAGTGTGTGAATGCCAGTAATTCAAAGGAGCTAAATAAAGAGGTTTTTTTCAAAACAAGGAGTCTGTTTGTGTTTTGCTATGGCTAGGTCAGAGCAATTTAGGAAACACTTCAACAGGGTATATCTTCTGTGTGTAAATATAATTTTCCTCTCTACGAGCCTAGAAATTCGAAATGAAACTCTCATTCCAGGGTCTTTCACTGGTGTACAAAACATATATATAACTCTGAAGTCTTACATTATACTGTGTCTTACAATAATCCTGTCTCATTTTCATGTTCAAAACACCATACTATATGATTGATAGAGAAAGCCAATACTTCCTTTTATTACTCAATTCATTGCTTTTGACATTGTTCCCAGACAGCCATGACCATGTCATGGACCAGTAAGCTACTTTTAGTTTATTTCAAACACTTTCTAGATATTTATTGAGACTTGAATGCTTATTATTCCTATTTCTAAAAATAACAAGCCAAGTAAAATTTTACACCAAATGACTGGCCCTTCTTCAGCACTTTTTTATTTATATAAAAATTGTCTATAAAACCCTAGAAAAGGAATGAGAAATTTCTACCTGTAGGTGGGTAATGAAGGAAAACCTTTGCCTCTGGAAAGGTTCACAGCCCTCCCACAAACACTGTCCAGGATAGACATCTTTTCCTCCATGCTCAGTTGCAGCATGATAGAAAACTTGGGATGGTGTCTGAAACCACCTGGAAAATGGAAAGGATTTTAATTTTGCAGAAAACAATATATGCTTTTGCAATCAATTTTTAACTAGTTATTACTTATAAATCATCAAAAACAAAAAAATATTTGAAAATGGCAAATTAAAATTATTCAAGGGTTTTCTTTACATTTTCAAGAACTACCTGCACAAGATTTCTACAAAGGAAAAGGCAGCCTTTACACAAATATATAAATAAATGGAAATGAAATATTTTATATATTTTTATTAAGTAGTAGCTTATAAAGAGTTCCTGTATCACCATGACAGTATTAAAAGCTTGTAGCACTGACAAGTTGTCAGATCCACCACTGTGTCCCGCCTTTCTGTTTTGGGGAGGAGAAGGCTTGCTGGCATTTTTGCATGCTTTTGCTGTAGCTGTAGCTGCTTGGGAATTAGGGTCTGTTTTTGGAGACAGGATTGTCTTCTGAGATCGAACAAACTCCCTCTCAACAGGTTGCAGCCTGGTTTCAAGGCCGTTGTGCCTTAAGAGTGAACTGTTGTATGCCTAGCACCTCAGTGCTCTCAAAACAACATTGCAGCATCACATTGACTGCTGGTGGACTGGTCAGGGTATTTAGGTTGGGGAAACGTAAGGTTTGCTTTGTGCTCTACATGGGACTTTTCAGATTCTACCTTTTGTTTTCCTGCAGTTACTTTCTCTCAATAAGAGTTCTTTTGATTCAACTTAATGGATTTAAGAGCTTTATTTTCCTGAGAAAGCAGCTTGGTCAGGTCCTTACATTAGGTGGAATCTGTGAAGTTGGTCAACCCGGAGAGGCACACCACCCTACTATGGAGACCGTGCACACAATGTCAGCCCAAGGCAGCAAACAGGACAAAGTTGAGTGTTTGGGAGAAGCCTCATCCAGACCTCTGCCTGGGCTGGACCTCTCCAAGTGTACAGAGGAAGTCAGGAACATGGGAGACTCATCAAGACCCAGGTGGTCCATTGGAGTTGAAAAGAAAGAAGACTGGGAAGGATGAAACAATGGGGTGACCATAATCCAAGATAGGCAAGGCAAGAAAGGCAACCAGAGCTGGAAGAGCTTGAGAATGAGGTGGAAGAAGGTGGAGAACCCAACCATGATGACCTAACGATGAAGCAAGCCATGCAGTTCATGATGAAAGCTTTCCAAACCCTGAAGGCATGTGAGGCACATGCCATGGCTGCTCCCAGCAAGCCTCAGCAAACCCCAGAGGAGGGATGAGCCCTGGCACTAGATACCAGGGTGGGTGTTTTGGCAACCCTGGCTGCTGCCTCAAATGCTACAACTGCCCCAGTTGGAGTTGTCCAGGTAAGAGCAAAGCACCAGGAAGGCCCCACCCCTGGCATAAAGTTTAATGGAGACCCCCAGCAGTTGGGATTCTTCCTGGCCCATTTTCTGACATACATGCAAGAATATGGGCAGGAGATCCCTATCAAGGGTGCCAAGATAAGAAGTGTCACCTTGGCATAGGGGGAGGGGGGCTACAGCCCACTTGGCTGAGAAACTTTTTATCACTTTATGATGGCGCATTTGCCAGCAGTTCAAAGACCCCCCAGCTGGTGGTGGAGTACACTGAGAATTCCGTGACCTGGCATGCCAACTTAACAACTGCCCGGGGGATATTGTTATCAGTTGCTTCAAAGATGGGCTGTACAATCACTTATATAACTCCTGCATCTCGAGGGAAGCCTGTGCCAACTTTCATGACTGGCACATCCTGATCAAAGTAAAAATTGATCAAGCATGCAACAAGTACTGCTCAACGTGATCGTGGAAGAAATCGCCCCCAGAGAAGTCAGATCAGATAAAACAACAAAACCGGCAGCCATGCTCCAGGGCCCTTGGGAAAAGCCACTAAGGCCCCGCAGAGGAGAGTGGAGATCGAGTTCACCCCATTGCCAAAATGAGATGAGGGAACTCCAGCACCCCCAGCCAATGGCTTGAGGGGGGGGGTTTGACTGACACTGATCACTCCTTAGTAAGTGGCCAGATCATACCAGTGATGCTTCCCACAGAGCTAAGTTCCCAAGCCTCAGATTTAAAAGCCACCTTTTCAGGCCCTGCTAGACTGGTTAACCCAATCTGGGTTGAAAAATTGAGGTGGTTGAAAGTACCCATCACATTATGCCAACTAGATGGATTGGTAGCAGGGGGCATCACAGCAAAATTTGTTATTGATTGGAGAATGTAACTATGGGGGGAAGTTTTCAACGTTTGCTTTTATTTGGGATAATTCCGGAAATTGGTCAGATCCGGAATTACACCAGACTTTGCAAATTTGATGTGTACCAATAAAGGGAATTTTGTTTTGGAATATGGCTGTCTTGGACTTTTCATTGGGACATATTACTTGGAAGCCTAACATTATTCCAAATCTATTTTAAATAACCAAAATAAGAACTCTGGACAGTGACTGCTATGCAGGGTCCTGAGCCCTGTCTGCTTACCCAATCTAATCAACCAGGCAGCAGCAAAGACTCAGGAGAAATGGAGAAGAGATGGAAAGCCGATGAGTGCAAGCTCTACAGAGGGCCTTGCAAGAAGCTGCCAATCCTAAGAAAGATGTGATAAGTGACTGTTGTGGTGGAGGACATCAAGTGCCAGATGGAAGCCCATCCGAAGTCCCTGGTCGAATAGTCAGCAGGATCCGGGATACAGCTGCTGGAGAGGGACCTGCTCAGTCAAGCCACTATCCCGGACCCTCTCACCAATCGCCCTTAGCTGATGTGAGGGAGTCCTGAGCCATGATCTTGGAGTGGAGAACGTCGGGACCGTTCAACTTGAATGAACCAGGAGAGTGGCAGTACCAGACAGCAATGTGCAGCCAGACCTTCAAGGAACTGCCCAAACAGCTGGAAAAGCTCATGATCAGCCGGGAAAAGCGAGACCAACCAGAATGGCAAATCCCTCCCTGGAGAGCGAGCTACTCAGTCCTCCAGTCCCTCAACCTTTGGTCTTATGCAGCTTCTGTGAGACAAGTCTTCCAAGGAGAGGCAGATCTACTGCAGCTGGTGATGTGCCAATCTATAGCTCGCTGCCAGAGTTAGCCCACAGAAAGGCTGGAAGAGGAAGCCTGCAGAGAACCCACCAAGGCACCAGTCCCCTATCCCAGCCATGTCTCCCTCTTTCTACCCAGGCAGGGGATGGGTTTGAGACCAAGAACAAGTAGCCCCAGCTCCGGCTCCAGCTCCTTCACTACAGCAGCTGGCTGTGCATACAAATGTCCCACCACCATTCAAAACAATGTTCAATGGCACCTCAAAACTGCCGTTTTTCCTGAATAGAGCCTGGTCTTACATTGACCGTTACAGAGACAAATTTCATGAGGACAGAGAAATCGTCCAAGTCCTAGGAGAAAACCTGGAGGAGGAGGCATCCGACTGGTTCACCCAACTGCATGATGAAGGGACCCCGAAACTGGATAATGTGGATGATTGTCTATGGGAGCTCCAAGCCCGCTTCGACGATTCCTCCAGAGCACAGGAGGCAGAAGCAGAGATAAAACTCATCAGGAAGAGGTGAAGACAAGTTAAAGAAGTGCTTGAATTTAGACGTCAAGCAGTGCGTCTGAGATAATGGCCTGAGAAAATACTGGTGCATTATTTCAAAGAATGCCTTGACAAAGAACTACTAAAGATATGCCTCTGTTGTGGAGTACCTGATGATCAGATCCTTGAGTGGTACAGAGTGGCGATTGTGATGGATAATGACATTATTTATTATTATTATTAT
>JAEANM010022980.1:0-11471 GCA_017656035.1 Myanophis thanlyinensis
GGATTTTACAATGAACTCCAAGCACTTGACAAAATACTCCTCAGGATGGAAGACAAATTGATAAAAAGGATTTATAACTAATTAATAAATTTTGAAATGGAAGAAGAGACAGTGAAAGAAACAATGATAGTTTGGGCCCAAAACTTTGGACACTCTATAGTACTAGAAAAATGGCTAAACATATGGGAAAGAAATTACAAATTAAAGCTAGTGACAGCATACAAAGAAAACCTGTATAAGATGTTCTATAGGTGGAATTTAGCACCAGCTAGGTTTTTGTTTTTTGTTTTTTGTTTTTGCAGGGAAGGCAATAAAGGCATTGGGATTTTTTCTGGCTTTTTGACAAGAAGTATACATATAATACAACACAGAACATCAAATCCACACATTATCACATACCAGAAGCTTGTAGTTTACAACCCTAAATGTTCTTATTTCCGATAGTTTATAGTGACAATATGCTGGAATTGGTAAACAATTTTGTCCAGTATGTTCTCAATCCATGTGAATGGAGGTAGACAAGCTGATAATACAAATATGGTGTGCAAGGTGTAAGCTTTTTCAGCATCTCTAGAAACTCTGCCAGGGGCTATGTTGGTGATGATTCCCAGAGTCATTGCATAATGGGGCAATGAATAAATTCACAGCAATGGGGATATATCTCCAGAGCATGGCCTACTGTGCTCCATTTTATGAGGATTAGAGGCATAGCCTCCCAAAATAAATCCAGCATTGCCAGGCATCCCACTGGGCAGCTATACAAGCTTCCTTCTGCTACTCATACCTTCTGTTGCATGAGCACACCAAGGAGAGGAAAGGAAGTCCAAGCAACACAGAATTCAACAAAGCTATTTCCCTAAAAGAACCTGCCATGAGCAAACCCAGCCAGGTTTTAAAATCCACTTAAACTCTATTGCCAAACATCCAAAGCACACCGAATACCACCATCTCAGTGCAGAGGAAAAGGATTGATAGCTTTTCCTTTTCCAGTGCCATGCAAGTTGGAGAGAGTGGTTGTATGAATTAATTCACAGAAAGCACTTATGCTCCCATGTCTATCTGCTCTCTCTGTCTGTTTTTCTCTCTCTCTTTCTCTAACACATACACAAACATACACACTTGCACACACTGTAGCCTCTTACACTCTCACTTCATCCTCCCCACTCCCCTTACTAGCTTCCTGCTACATTTTAAACACGAGAAACCAGTAAACGGATGAACAGAAATTAGTCTGCTGGCTGGCAGGGATCTGGTTACTGGCTTTCCTCCCATTAATGGGAGCAGGAAATCAATGACCAGTTTTTCTTCAAGCAGGGTCAGCATGCTAATCAGGTGGCCAACAGGAAGAGCACTATTCTAACTCAGGAGGTCTGCAATTTCTGTAATCAAGAGAAGGGTACCACAGAGAATAGTAAACAATGTACAATGCACATAAAAATGGGCAGAACTTCTGTTGTACTGTCACGGCCATAATCGTGACTGTTTTGAATGCACCCTGTGGACACTCCTGAATCAAGAGGTTCAAGTGTCCCTTTAGCAATGGAAAATAATTTAAAGCTGATTGAAAGGAGGCAGGCAGGCAAACAATCCTGCTTAGATTTTGTTCAATCTTAGATAGATCAGAGACGAATTTTGACCAGGCTTTTAGATTTCTGTTATTTTATCTTGCTATTAACCCCCCTTTTGTAATCCATAGAGATCACTTCCAGTTGGCCCTCTGAATGTTGATTTTCCAACCAGCTGGATGCAGGAACCAATTTTAATGTTAGTATGGCTGGAAAACCAAAGACCCCTCTTCCCCCAAATGGGAAAGTGTGTTTAATTATGAAATTCCCAACCCTAATCAAATGTGTGATCCAACCTGCCTACTTTGCACCCTTGTGCCTGTAAATTGTGGGTCTTATTTCTCACAACCCCTTCAAGGCATGTTTTCCGACAACTCAAATATTGCCCCTTGCTATCTTACAGAATAGTTGGCATTGTGGATTATTTGTTCATTCTGATTGGTACTTAAATGTAGGAAATAACAAAATGATTAATTTTAAAATGGCAATAGAGAGAAAAATAAATTTTCTTATCCACTGGATCATCTTTGTATTTTATAGTTCAGGGTTGTCAAACTCGTGGCCCACAGGCCGGATGCGTCATGTGCTGGCCCTCCTCCCGCCCAATTTAGTGAAGGGGGGAAAAGTCCCGATACATCATGTGGTGCCACCACGACGATGTGAGTTTGACACCCCTGCTATAATTATTCTACAGTGACACACAACTTGAGCTCCCACTAATTCTTGTAGTTTACCTCAAAATTCTGACAGCCGTGTGTGCATGTGTGTGTGCTCATTGCTTGACTAAATCACACTATTGTTTTCCACACGCTCCCAAGCTGTTATTGCAAAAGCCATCATCTTAAAATGATTTCTCCCTAGCTTTCACCGAACAGATGAGACCAGCCACATTTAGTGCCAGTGAAAACCAAACAACATATGTGGATGGGGAATAATCATAGCAGATTTGTCCTACAGCATCCATATAGGGTACTTTAAATTGGGAAAGAGGCAATGCCTCCACTTCTTTCCACCATCTTAGCCAGAGCCACATTTGTTTTGATTTGCTTGGGCAGCTAGGGCAGGGGTGGGCAATTATGGCTCCTTCATGACTCGTGGACTTCAACTCCCAGAATTCCATTCCATGCTGGCCCAGGAATTCTGGGAGTTGAAGTCCACAAGTCATGAAGGAGCCATAATTGGCCACCCCTGAGCTAGGTTTTCATTGACTTGCATCTGTGTCTGTGTTATTATGAATATTTTCATAGTAACTATGTATGGGATTGGATTATGAGTAACAATTATTAGTTTCTTTGGGCTCTTATTTCCAAAATTGGGCATGAAATGATAAATTATCTCTTAGAATGTAAACTAAGGGCAAGAATAAGTCTTCACACCTCTCAGATAAGGCCATAGTGTCTTTCTCACACTTCAAATAATGTGAAGAAAATTTCTTATAATAGCTAGCTTGATTTCTTAGATTTAATTAATAGCTGTCCCCCACCAATTTTCTCCATTTTCAGATATGACAAAGTGGCAATAATTCACATGCTTGAAAGAAATAAAGATCAATCATTATCCCCCAATATTTGAAATCCCCTATTTTCAAGTATGACAAATTGACAATAATTCACATTCTTAACAGATCAGTTCCCCAATATTTAAAATTCACTGAATGATCCTCAAAACAAAATCGATTTTTGGAAATCCATTTATATGTGTGTGTAATGTTTAGAAACATTAATTTGTTGTTTGTACACTGGCTATCATGTTCTTTGTCCCATTTAAAAATAAGGTCATGAAAATAAGGTCACAGTTAAAAAAGATGCCAAGAAATTGCTTTCATTTTTATATCTTTTTCTGGAGCTTTTCTGTTTTGCTTTCTTTTCTCCAGATAGTAGTTAATGAAACGTTATATGGAAATTAATTCCATAAAAAGATTAATTGGGGATAATGGGAATTGCACAAGTTAGGGAAATACTTTTGTAGAATATGGTACTTTATTATATATAATTTTTGACTTTATGGAAATGAAAAGAATCCTACACAAAACCAGCTCCATTTGGAAAATTAAACTCTATCTTCCCCCTTTGTTCTCCTAAGAGGAGACATCTTTATCAGACATCATGGTGTTTGTTTTCTTCCTTTTCAAATTGCTGATTCATGGTTGAATGAATAAAAGATTTGCAAAGTTGGCTTGCAGACCCACTGGATTCAGGCCAGCTGCCCTTTGGCATGGAAAACTGTTTACAAGAAACAAAGTCTTCTGGAGCTGAAGTTTTGCGTGTTGAGGCACAGGCAAGTCAAATTGTGCACAGTCGGAATAATCTTCCAAGATTTGATTAATGAACTAGTAATTGTCCCAAGGTTAGTTTAGCCAACATGTTAGAATGATTGATGTTATCAAAATCCCATTACAGATATGAAACTATGAAGAAAAAAAATTAGCACCGCATCTGAGACATGGCAGCTAAACATGGTGATGACTCAGTTATTAGGATTAATAATCCCATACTGTTTTGCAACTATGCCTAATGTCATGGCTAAGATTTAGATTCCAGATTCCAATTTCACCTTGCCCATGAATACACTATGATTCTTTGACAAAATTTTATATAGAATGAATAGATGGGCCACAGAAGGACCAGTGGTGGAATTCAATTTTTTTTTACTACCAGTTCTGTGGGCATGGCTTGGTGGTCATGTGACTGGGTGGGCAGTTTCTGTAAGCAGGGCAATAAATATTAGGCTACAAACAACACCAGAATGGTTTTTCCTGCTTTCCTTACTGGATTAATCATGTAGACTGGAAAAAAAGAAAAAGGAGATTTCTTCTAACAACTGGTTCTCCGAACTGCTTAGAAAATATATTACCGGTTCTAGCGAACCTGCTAGAACCTGCTGAATTTCACCTCTGAGAAGGACCACAATCTGCAAGTGATTCTAATGGTGCCCTTGATTACTTGATGCTTTGATTTGGTGCCTTGACTATATATCACTAATTTGGTGATGAAGGGATATTTCTAACCTGCACTTGTTTATCCTTTTTAAATAGTCATTGCCTTTATCATTACATTTGTGAAATTAGTTTTTTTAAAAATCTAAACTCTTCAGTCAATATTGTTAAATTAGCCCTCTTTTCCCTTTGCCATCATAAAACACTTATGGTGCCATCTAAGTTTTGTACCACCTCTTCTTCCCTTTTGCTTCTTTTCTAAGGCCTTTATCGTTTTCAGCAGGATTTACTGAAAGGTTTGTTTGGTTGTTTTTCAGGCCATTTAAAGCCCAGAGACTTTTGGAAGCCTACATAAAATATAAAACCAAATAAAACATCCACAGCATAACAATTATACAAACAGTAAAACTCCACTCCCACACACCACTCAAACAGAAAACTATCAATAAAAAAAGGAAATGAAGTTAGCTTCATAAAATCAAGAAAAGACTCCTTTGAGGAATTACTTCCAAAATAACAACAAGGAAGGGGCTGGCTTCCTCACCCCACCCCCATAGGACAGCCTCAAAATGTGGGATCAGTAACAGTTTCTCTTTGTTTGATCTAATTGGTTAGGCTGGTATTGGTTGGAATAGATGGTTATACAAGATCAAGTCATTAAAATCATTAAAGTTAAAACCAGTGCATTAAATTTTATCCAGAAACCAATTTATATCCAATGCAGGAGATGCAGAACTGGTATTATATGCTCCCAATGATATTTTGCCATTATATTTTGAATCAGTTGTAGTTTCCAAGTACATTTTAAGGTCATCCTAAAGTACAGTGCATTACAATAGTTAGCCAGATGGTGATAATAATATGAAATACTCCTGGCCCTGGTTGTATTGTAACTGCATAGGCGTATTGCATAGGCCCTTTTAGCCACAATTTCTATTTATTTCAATAGGAGTCATGAGCCAAGAAGAGTCTGATAGTGACTGAAATCCCAATATATTCACAGCAACACAGACTTGCTAGGGTCCAATGAATCTATTCCCTTTTATCCAGACCCTTTCAGCTTCCATCCAATGAAGAGACAGAATCATTGCAGAACAATGCCACCTATTCCTGACCTCTAAAGTCTGGATCAAAAGTCACTGAGAAGTCCAGTAAGAGAAGAATGGATGGTTACTTCTATCCACAGGTAATTTAAGGTAATTTAAGAGGTCAACCAGTGTCATCTCTATCCAAAACCTGGGCTCTGAACCCTGACTGGAAAGGGTCCGGATAATTTGCTTTCTCTAAGATTTTGCAAAGTTGGTCATTAGTCAGCTCAACAACACCCCAACAAATGCAGTATTATTAATATTCATGTCCCAATATTTAGAGCTATCATTTTTTTATAAAAAAATAGACCACTAGATTCCAACAAATGTTAGAACTTTTTATACCTTCTTGCTAACATTCAATGGTTGTTAGGATTTTTTGCAGTCCAGATTGAATACCAATCTTATATGTTAAGAAAGAGACCTATCAGACAACTTTTGCATGATTATTTACAATTATATACAATTACAAACTGGTAATTATTTACAGTTGAACTCTAATTCAAAATCAAAATAAGATTTCACTCTCAATAGTTCTAATACTACTGAATCCCAAATTAACCAAACACAATGTAGCCTAATATTTTGTCTGAATCCAGCCCACAATATACGTGTAAATGTATTGTATCAACCTAGAAAATTTGGCTAATTGAGTAAACTATAATTAGGTGAACAATGAGAAATGTTTCACTGTATGACCTTATAACACAGAGCAACAGACTGAACTTTCCTTCCTTACCTTATTTTTGGAAGATGCAGAAGCAACTACTTCACAGTATACTGTTCTTTCATAACATGGATGGAGCTCAGTGAAAAATGGGCATCTCCAACATCTACAGATTGTATAATATAAATTGAAATAATGACCATTTTTATAATGTCAAACTAAATAATGGTGTTAAATTGGACTAAATTGAAAATTTGACAAAGAGGTTGGTAAATTACTGGAGCAATTCATTGGAACATTGATTAGTGATTAATGATGACAGAGATTATTCAACTTCCCCCTTAAATCACAGTGCTGAAATTAAAAAGAACTTGTAGTAAATAGAAATTAATTTTGGTGAGGATGAACTGTGAGCTACGTTCTGTGCTATACTCAACATATATTCCTGGGTTCAGAAATCTTTAATTCTAAGTGGCGTCATCAGGTTCCCTCTGGAGAATCTAAGGTTTCTAGTAAAAAAAGAAAAAAAAAAACAGTATCTACAAGCCTGAAGTATACCATTCCTTTGGTTAAGTGAATGGTTAAGTGAATCTACTAGATACTAGGATGTTTGTTTGTTTTAGATGAGAAACATAACACAGATTGCAAGCAGAATCTCAAAATTCTTTAATTACTAGAATGATCCTCCTAGTTCTGGAACTGAATTGGTCACTTGACAGAGATAAATCTGTAGAGTTGAACTTATTTTTGAGGGAAGCTTATATTGATTCTCTTTTGCTGCTATTTGTAGCATAGATATATAGGCTTATTCAAGTACATACAGTACACTGCAGCATTATGACCTCCAAGGAAAGGAAGACTTTTTCACATTCCTCCAGAATTAATTCAGATTATTCTCTTTATGGTATATTATCACCATGCACTTCAGAATATTTAGTAACCATCTGACCAAAAGTTGTTTGCTAAAGCACAAACTAATAGCAAGTTTCCCAGTATATAATCTGCTGGGCAGCCTAATTTTATCCTGTGTTATTGATGATTGAATAACAATACTAGCCATTTTTCAAAGGGTGAAGTTAAGATAAGCCACTTATACTAGGAAGCAATGTTTTCTTGTTATCCATAGAATAATAATAAAAGCAATGTGAACTTTTATTTATTCATCTTGCATCCCCTGAGAAGTAAATCCTGGCTGCAAAAAAGCCCGGGGCACTTTCCTCCCCTGGAGCATAAGGCAGTGTTATCAATGGCAATATAGCAGTTTAAATGATGAAAATGATAGTGTTGTATCATTATTATTATTTTAGTTGGTTGCTCAGTCAGCCAGATGTTTACAGTACATTGGATCTGGTATTTTTATCTTTCCAACGAACTGGGATAGCCTTTTATTTAAAAAAAAAAAAAAAAGCTAAATTAAGCCTCCTATGAATTTAGTGGTGCATTGATGTGTATTAGCAACTATTTCCATAAGACCGCATATATTTTTTGAATTAATGGTAACCGTGGAGATCCATGCTAAATGGTTTCCTATCCATTTCACACTGATCTTTCTCCTGGTTGTTTTTCCAATTTTGGAGCTATGTACAAAATTACATAGAGAAATTCTCATAATTTGTCCTGAGTTGAAACCATCCAAGAGAAGACCGGAAGATATTAAGAAGAGGCTTGTGCCAAATATTTTCTAGATAGAAAAGTTGTCTTAGGATATTTTTCCAGTTTTTTTTTTAAATACAATGCCCAATTTCTTTTATCACAGGTTCTCTCCTACCTTCTTCTGACACTTTCTTCCTATAAGGCCACCCATTTGGACATATTTTAATACAAATACTTCTGGCTTTTGGTGCAGTGGATTGTTCTATGCCCAACACAGCCTGTTTTTCCTTTTAGATAACAAATGTATCCTGCTGAGCAGAGATCAAAAGACTGACTCAGCAAACCTTCTCAGCAATGACAGTGAGTTTCTGTCTCCAGAACTGTGGGCAGGCTTAAATATGAAATGCAAAATTACATGATTCCAATAAACATGGAAATGTGGGTGTAATTAAACATATTTTTTCCAATTCATTTCAAGCTGAGTTTTTGTTGTCCCTTAAATCTCATACTCATTGAAATTAAAACCTACATTTTGAGTTTCTGCAACATGCAGCTTTTACATTAGGAAAGTTAGCAGAGTACTCCTGCCACAGAAACTAGCTAAGCATTTAGTGCACTATCTGAGAATACTGAAGAATCTAAAGCTGAAGGGATACAGATCAGGTGAACAGAGATTTACTGCATACCTAAAAGCTTATCTGCAATGTTTTCTTGACCCTGAAACAGGTTATATGCAGAACAGTGACTTTGTAGAGATCTGCACATTTATAAAATATTCCCACTTGTTCTTTACTTTCTCAATCCTGTAACAAAATTATAACCGGCAATTGGGTGGGGTAACATGCTAGGTTATGATAAATTCTGCCACATCATCAGTGTACACCAAAGTAGTGCTTAAGATTTTTCCTCTTTAAAAAACCCATAATTGTGTGTTTTTCTTTAAAAAATCCCTTCGGTGCTCACATTCTATTACATCAGTTTCCCCTGCTCTGCATTAGCATGAAGTAAATCACTGGTCAGTATTTCATAGGCTCTTCTGAATACAAGAGAACTGTCCCTTCCACTATTCTTCCAACACCCAGTCATGCAAGCACATATACACATACAGAAAGAAACAAGCTGTTCGTTCAGCACCCTTGGTATATTCGACTTGGCTGACCATTTAATCAGCACCACGGACAGCGAATTCTCAACTCAGTTGCCGGGATCTTAATGTGAAATCTCCATTCAGGTCAGCATGACCCAGGAATCTATTCCGGCTTCCCCAGTAACTGCAGAGAATTAAATGCAAGTCAAAGCAGTTCATTTTGTCAGCTTATTTTTTTTTCCTCTCCACCTCTTTCTTTTGTCCCAAATCCCTCCCTGCTCCTTTGGCATTATAACACAAGTCAAAGGAAAAGAGCTTGCAAGCTGATTCCCAAAGTATCAGTGGGAAACACTGGTAAGAACAAGGAAGAAAGTGAAACTTACTGCTTGCTGGTGTGGAGAGCCAGCACATGCACCCATATGTGTGCACTGTCCGATAGGGTTGAAGACTTCAAGCCGACAGGGCAGTCTCTCAAAAATGCTGCAGTTGCTTTTTCCACCCGCCCCTCCAGGGCTTCCATACCTCACTGTATTCTGCAGATCTCTAATCTCATTGGCTGAAAGGTTTCTCAATAGAATAAAGCTTCTGCATTAATTGGGAAGGTGCTCCCTCGTTTCTTCCCCCTCCCCATTCTCTTCTGTGGTGCAGTCCATTATCCAACCCTGGAGGGTGCCTTTAGCCCATCCCCTCGAACCAACTCTTCTCCAAGTGTCCGCAACCAGGCTTGCTGAGGTTTGCAGTCTGAATCAGGCACAGAGGCAAGGAAGCAGAGGAAGTCTGCCCAACTGATCGATAGAAAAGCTTGCTAAGTCAGCTGCAAAAGCAGGCAGATGGGAGGGAACACTTGCAGAAAACCATGTGTGTGTTTGTATCTGTGTGTAAGACAATGAGATTCTGGCATTGATGAAGATGTCAGTTCTCCAAGGAGAAGAATAATGAAAGTAATAAAAATGTCAGTGATCATATGCCACCAATATCATAGGGAGCTTGCAGTGCTGCTCAAATGGATCAGACAAATGAAGCAAATAGGTTTTTGCATGTACTGCCCCCTATAAATAAAAGAAAAGAAACTTAACAAAATATTATCCAAACTCCATTCAAGGTCAAAGCTTCAGACTAGGTATTATCCTCCCCCCCCCTCCAAGCATTAAAATCTCTCATTTTTTTGGGCCATAGCAGGACATTTCTCATTTCTTGGCACAATAACTCAAAGTTTTTGGGAAATCTTTGACTCTGAAAAAATGAACTCCTGACATTCCTTTCCGAACAAATACAAACTGGGTCATTCTCCAGCTTTGCATTGTGCTAAGAGAAGAATATGGGACTGCCCCAATTAAATAGATTATAGCCTTTTTTTCATTCCAAAAGCTAACCTTGAGTAAAATACAAGGATTGGGGGGGGGGGGGAGGATAGGAAAATGAGAGACAAATTGTACTTTTACTAGAAGTCAGGACTCTAAGCTTTGGAACTGCCATGCAAAGTTACAAATGACAATTTCAGTTTAACTGCTATGAGCCAGCTATTTGCTTACTTACTTTAGTGAAATGGCCATGACCTTCAATCTAAAAATATTTACTAATTTCCTTATTTCATCATTCAGAACCAGGTAATACATTCATGTGAATCATGTATAGTAAGATATTTGTTAATGAATAGCAGGTATTGCTCAGGCTAAGATGAAAATTAGAACCAACATGCAAAATATTCCATTATGAAAGCTAGAATTTGTTGATGATTCAGATCTAGCATCATTGCCACTTCATTTTCCCTTGGTATATGCAAGTTATCAATCAGGCACATTTTGCAAATGTCACTAATTGGCTAGGGAATTGTGCACGCACATCCTAGCCCAGTGTCAAAATCAGAGATATTGATCACTGCCATCTGAGAAACAGAAATAGATTTTTGTAGAATGGATTTGATCGTTCATCTCTGTAAAAGAACCTTGGCATTGGCAATTATTGTAAATTTATAAGCATTGTTTTTATCTGTGTTTGTTCTTACTATGCCAAGACAAGTTACACAAGCATATAATAGGAAAATACTAATATAGCCCAGTTCCATTATGGAATACCATTATGCCTGTCTGGAAAGTTTTGTACTATAGTTCTTTTGAGGATCCTTTGGGATCATCTAGATTAATATCTTTTAATAGCATCTAACACAAAATTGAAATATTGATATGAATACAAAAAGCAGGCTAGTTAGCGCAATAGACTCCCTATAATAATGTATGAGCGTGAGAGTTGGATACTAAGAACAGCTAATTGAAAAAAATGGATGCCTTTGAACTGGCATAAATGATTGTGTACACCATGGGCAGCCAATGCAACCAACAGAAGTGCTGAATCATATAAAACCAAACACATCATTAGGAGCCAAAATCATAAGACTATGTCTGATTTCAAATTTCAAAATTCAAATTCAAATTTTATTTGTCACATGCACAATCATACACGGTACAATATGCAGTGAAATGCTTACACAGCCATTCACGATCACAGGTAAGTTAGGGCAGAATGGGAGGGTAGGAAA
>JAEANM010022981.1:0-11471 GCA_017656035.1 Myanophis thanlyinensis
CTTGGCAATTTTGTGACTTGTGGACTTCAACTCCCAGAATCCCTCAGCCAGCTTTGATTCTGGGAGTTGAAGTCCACAAGTCACAAAATTGCCAAGTTTGAAGACCCCTGCTCTAGGGACATTAGGAGAAGAGATAAATGTTATTTTCTTGTTATCTTTTCTCTGCTTAGTTAGATGACAAAGAACCTCTCCTTCAGGCTGCTTCCTACAAGAAGAATGGGATAGTCCTCCTCGTTCTCTCCCCCCTCCTCTACCACCACCACCACAAAATGTTCAAAGGTTCAAGCTTTCTATCATAGCATGCATTCTATAGAATATAACTTTCATAGTAAACCTTTATTGTACTTTAGACATTATGCACCTGTTTTCAGATATTCTTAATTAGTTTCTATGTACTTTCTATGGAGCCAAGTGAATTGAGGAGCTGATTTATATATATTCTTTAATCATGTGGCTTCTTTTTTTTTTACATATACTAGAGATAGTATTTGGACCCATTCAGATATCGTTCAACTTCAAATCTCAATATCCTTCACCCTCATATCCCTCACTCTTCATATACTGACCAGAGGTGTTGGGATCTTCAGTTCAACAATATATGAAGATCCATATTTTTCTATTCTTTTCTATTTTCTATACACAATGATTGAAAAGGACTATCACATGATGCAGTATAGAAGAGATGTCTGCTTTTTATGTCTGCTCATATGTCACCTGTTGTCTCTAAGATGCTGTAATAGATAAGCAAACCTAACTGCTGACATGGCTCTTTAGACTTTCATTTAAGTGATTCACAAAAAAGGAACATGGTAAAATAATGGTCAAGCAGATAAATCGGCATGACAATTCTATGATATCCAACATGCTGTAATGCTTAAGTTGTTGGACTAGAACCAGATAGATTTAAGAGCATCTTCAGCCATGTAGCTGACTGGATGATTTTGGACCAGCCACGACCTTTCAGTCCAAACAACTTCATAAAGCTGTTATAGTATGGGATAAAAAAATGGAAGAAGAAATGTTATGTGTAGTAATGTAAGGCTAAATGGACAAATGATCCAGTTTGGTTTAAGGTGGCTTATTAAGTTGTATTCAAGCTGGACAATATTTCAGGCCATAAAAAAAGCTGAGATTCTTA
Source organism: Myanophis thanlyinensis (assembly GCA_017656035.1). Taxonomy (NCBI): domain Eukaryota; kingdom Metazoa; phylum Chordata; class Lepidosauria; order Squamata; family Homalopsidae; genus Myanophis; species Myanophis thanlyinensis. Next base: position 1,139 of record JAEANM010022981.1, read on the forward strand.
GATTATAACTTATTCATTTCATTTGTTTTGAAAATTGGATGCAGTGATCAGTTCAGCTGGATAATTGCTTATTACTATCCCATTTAATTCCTTATTATTATTGCTTCTTAAGAATAAACTCAAAAAAATGATGGTGTAAAATTAGGATGTAAAATGTACCTCTCTGGGATACTGTACATGCTTTAGATTTTTTTATTTTTTATTTTTTAAAACAATGGAAAGGGCAATGGAAACAAGATTTCCTAAACAGATTCCACCCCCACCCATTTTGTTTGCAGTGAGAAATAGGTTGTGATCATAAATCACAGGTCTTGATGTATTGTCAATTCTACTTCTAAGATAAATTTGCTTTGCCAATGCCTTTACAGGAATCTATTGCACTCATAAGACACCTAGATCATTTTTGTTTTTCTCTCTCCCTAGAAATATATAATGAGATAGATTTCATTTCAGACGTATTTGTCTATCTTCCCCCAAATAGGTCTCCAAGGATAATTCTGACAGGCTATAATTCTATGACTTTTATTCCAATTCACATACATATGCTCATTGCTCATCAGCAATGACTTCTAGGGATTAACCAATGAGCCACTCAGCATCTTACAGCTCAAAACTAGCTTCAGCTCAATATTTTCAAGATGGAGATAATTTATCTGGGAGTTATTGGCTGCTGAATAATCAGGTGATATGTTCAAGTGTAAATGAACATTTAGAAATATTGTTTTCTGTCTACTCAACCCAGTTTTGGGATATGATGGAAGTTCTAAAGGCAACTTCTTTCCCATTCCAATGCAGAGCTTACTTTTACAATTCATATCACAGTTACAAGTGGCTCAAGGTTGACTCAGCCTTCCATCCTTCTGAGATTGGTAAAATGAGGAGCCGGATTATTGAGGGCAATATGCTGACTCTGTAAAACTTCTTAGAGAGTGCTGTAAAACACTATGAAGTGGTATATCAGCCTAAGTGCTGCTGCTGCTGCTATTGCTAAATGGATCGGATGTTTAAGTGCTGAAAGTTACATACAGAATACCAACCTGTATTTAAATGAAAATGCAAAAATTACATCTGTTAAGTTTTCCTTTTGTATTGAACATCACAAGTCTCCTAAAATTAATACTGCGTTAAAATTCTACACAAATGTGTGATCTGTCTAGAAAAAGGGCAGGTAACCAGTATCCAGAGCAGCTTGCTGGAAATTAGCAGCACTGCCTCCTCTCATTTTAAGGTAAGGAAAACAGCAGAACTATAATGCTACCTCTAAAATAGGCTTGATATCATTTTAAAAGTGAAGAAAATATTTTAAATTTCCATTAACTGCAACTAAAGGAACATTCTGGCTCCCTCCCTATATAAAGCACAGCCTATTTTGCATCTTCACTCCACCTATTGTACCTTTTATCCCCCAAGACATATTAAACACAACCCTCAGTGGTCAAAATATAGACCATCTATATGCAATCAAACTTGGGAAGACAGACAGATGCTCTTCAAAGACTGGTAGATTCCATTTACAGATAGTCTTTGACATACAACCATTCATTTAATGATTGTTCAAAGTTATGACACTGAAAAAAGTGACTTACAACCTCACACTTATGGGCATCATGTCATTCCCACATTTTATGTGATCAGAATTTGGGCTCTTGGCAATGGGCATGTAATTATGATGGTTACAGCATGCAATTGCCATTTGTTACTGTACCAGTCAGCTTCTTTACAACAGCAACAGCAATTACAACAATAATAGCAATAGCACCTAGATTTATATACCACCTCCTAATGCTTCACAGTCCTCTCTTAGCAGTTTATAGAGTCAGCATATTGCCTGCAACAATCTGGGTCTGCATTTTATAGACCTCGGAAGGATGGAAGCCCGTGTCAACCTTGAGCCCATCAGAATCGAATGCCAGGCTGTGGGCAGAGTTAGCCTGCAATATGGCATTCCAACCACTGCACCCCCAGGGCCCCTAACCAAAAAAAATCAATGGAGGAATCTGGATTTGCTTAACAAGTGAATACTTCACTTAACAATTACAGTGATTCACTTAACAACATGGCAAAAGATGTAAAATTGGTGTGACTCACCAACTCACATCATCTTGCTAATCAACAAATTCTGGACCCAGTTGTGGTTGTAAATTGAGGACCTACCTTATATCCACTTTGACTATAATGGACATTGGTAGTATTACTTGGAATTTTAATCCACTATTCTGGAAGGCACAAAGTTATTTGCATCTTCAGATATAACTCTACATACTTGGAAGGAATTCAGAGTCACAAAAGCTACCAAATGTCTTTTGAACTCCAATGTTATCAGATGAACACATCCATTAGCAAAACAAAAGGGAAAAGGGTGGGAATTGGGACAGGAGGTTATATACACAAAGAAAAAAATCATATAGTTGGAAGGATGCTTAATGAAGCAATCTAAATTAAATCATCCTGAACAGATGGCTGGTTAGCTTCTACTCAAACACATCCTGGAAGGGGGACTTCAATTTCTCCTTAGGTCAGTGTTCCACTAGCAAACTGCCCTGTTAAGAAATGTTATTAACATTTGATCAAAGTCTGCTAATGCAATTTTCTTTATGATATACCCTATCTATAACAAAAAGATGCACCCAGTTTCTCTGAACCCTTGTTAAAGTGGGGTACTCAGAAGTAAGTAAAACAACCCTACACAAGCAAATTAATTTGAATAGGTTTTTTTCCAGTCTCTGCCGCTCTAGCATTTTAGAATTGACAGCTAGCATTCATTGGTCATTCTTGATTCTTCTGATTCAAAGAATGCCCTACAGAAAGGACCTAGCAATTAGATGAAAGAATGTCTGTTTCTAGCTCCTGAAAGGGTATTTAAGTGAATTTCTAATGGCCCTATGACAAAACTGACACAGTTTCTGGGCAGTGATGACCAACTTTTGAAGTTCAGTGTTCTCATTCCAGGCAGAATCTTGGAGTAAGGCAGATGAGGCAGACCTGGAAGTCCTCCCCAACTATCCTAAAGCCCAAATTTTAATAATGGTTTCCTTCAAATTAAATTTGATTATTGGTGATTACATTGACCTGTTTTCTTGGTTCCTTCTATTGCTTTCTTCTGGGATTATTTTTTTCAGTTCTGCAGTTTGGTTTATGATTTTGGGATTGTTTTCTTGTGCATCATCTTAGTGTTAAACGGGTCTAACCCTACTTAGTTTTATAGAGCTAGCCAAGTTTTGGAAAGTCCTGCCACCTGGTTGGACTATTAGTGATTTGTGATCCTGATGTTGTGGAGAATTCCCAAAATATAAGCATGCAATTCACCCCACTTGTACAATTTCTAAACACCCAATGAATACATGAGGAAATTATATCCCCTCCTGTACTTTTTATCTGGTACCTAGCCTGAAAAGCAGTATAATAGCTAAACGGTCTTCTTGACTTGTTGACAAGAGTCTGAAGAAAAAGGAGGAAGAAATCGTTTGTTTTCTATCTGTGTGAGATCTAGCTTTACAATGAAACCATTTGAATGCCCCTGAGAGTTACAGAACAACTATTTTTATTCTTCATTCTGCTTGTTTGTTCACTCACCATTGTTTATCTGTCCTTGACTATTTCTCTGCCTCTAGCTTAAATGCTTGGTAGCCCCATTTGGACATGTTAGAGGTATTATCCAGTACAATCTCTCTTTTGGGATCCCATTAGAACTTTTGGAAGATTAGAAGAAAGCCATTTGAAGGCAGACTTGTAAATGCAGATGCCATGCAAATTGAGGCTATATAATGAATGATTACCCCAAACATTATGGTACTCATTTTGTGCTATAAAGAAAATGCCTCCAACTCACAATTCAGGTCCAATTACCCTAATTAGCCTTATCACAGACAATTAGCCTTTGCCGGTGGATGTATAACGTGCACGCCATGCTAGTCATCCATAATCTAAGCAATTGTACTTTAAACATTGCATTGCAGTGGCTGCTTGCATCCACTTTTCATAAATAATCAATTTCTTTGGCAACAGTTTTCACCCCTGCAGTGACATTTTCCGCTATGCCTCATAACCAAAAAAACCAGCTTCAGCCATTCCACGGCTGTTGCTAATTGCTAGATATGTAAAGGCATTCAACCTTGTAACTCTATCTTTGTTTTTCAAAGCGTGTCGGTTTGAAAGCACAAAGACTTTTCCACTTTCTGTTTCCTACCTTTCAGACATGGTGCACTGCTGTCAGATGTTTTCAGGATTCTCAGGGCTCTTGAGAAGTTGTTTGAGTCCTGCAGAAACGTTTCTTTTTGCCTTTCATCTTCCTTGCTTTACAAGCCAGCATCCTTTCCCTTTCTCAAACACAGGCTCCCTTTTGGGGTTCCAGTTGAAACTCTAGAGATGAGATATTGCCAAGGAGACAGACTATGCACTGAGCAAAGCCTTTTCCGCTTTAAGAGGTCTTATTACCAATCTCCTAATTGCATCAAAGACTATCCCTCGTTCCTCCAATCACAAATAAAGGACTTGTGTTCTTCTTTTTCTCTGGTGGCTGTCACTACATTAACCCAATTTATTCCCTGGATGAATCTGTCTGGTTTGTACATGTTTCCATTCATTAGCATTTTAAAGCTGTCTCTTCATATTTGAATGATGAAGAATGTTGTAAAGGCGAGCTTTGCAGTTCCATCAGAAGGCTGTTTGTCTAAGAATTATGGGAGATGAAGTCAACTACATCTGGAGGGTACCAAACTGCATTACAATATGGTGAGATAAATCTGGATCCCTACCTTTCAAAGTAGTATATGGACAAATTGAACAGATCTTGTTGTTGTTGGTCCTTCCAGGGTTGGTGATGATCTTTAGGAGAGAGAGAACATGGCCCACCAGTGAACCCCTCATTAAGTGGTAAGGCCTGTTTTGATGTCCCATGTACCTCACAAATGTGTGTAAATGAAATATTGCTTGGTACAGTGGGTAGAAATATACAAAACTACCATGTAACAGGCTAAATTGTTTGCCAGTCTAATCTGGTATTACTTCTTGTCTGCTCTGGCTGATAATAACTACTAATCTGTCATAATTTATTTTTATTCTCTCTTTATTGACCAAGTGTGACTGGACAACAAGAAATTTGTGTTTGGTGCATATGCTCTCAGTGTACATAAAAAGAAATGTACATTTATCAAGAATTAGAAGATATAACACATAATAACAGTCATAGGGTACAAATAAGTAATCAAATCATACTAGGAAACATTAATCAATATAAATCGTAAGGATACAAGCAACAAAGTTATAGTCATAAGTGAGAGGAGATAGGTGATAGGAACAATGAGAATAATAATAGTAATACAGACTTAGTAAATAGTTTGATAGTGTTGAGGGAATTATTTGTTTAGCAGAGTAATGGCATTTGAGAAAAACTGTTCTTGTGTCTAGTTGTACTGTTGTGCAGTGCCCTATAGTGTCATTTTGAGGGTAGGAGTTGAAACAATTTATGTCCAAGATGTGAGTGATCTGTAAATATTTTCATAGCCCTCTTTTTGACTCGTGCAGTATACAAGTCCTCAATGGAAGGCAGGCTGGTAGTAATTGTTTTTTCTGCAGTTCTAATTATCCTCCGAAGTCTGTGTTTGTCTTGTTGGGTTGCAGAACCAAACCAGACAGTTATAGAAGTGCAGATAACAGACTCAATAATTCCTCTGTAAAACTGTCTCAGCAGATCCTTGGGGAGTTTGATCTTTCTGAGACAGTATAGAAAGAATTCTGCTATTTGTATGTTTTAATTAAAGTTGTTGCCAAGAGTAAACCTGCAACCAAACTCTAGATAATAGCAGAGTGTGTGTTTCAGTTTCTATTTAGTTGCCAACATATCTGCTAACAATCCATTATTCTTAGCCTAGCCTAACTCAGAGTACTGTTATGAACTGTGGAGATTAGATGTTCAGCAGAATGATGGCATGAAGGATACATTATATTTTACATTACTGAGTTAAATTAAGTACATAAACCTTTAAAGAGGGGCTGTTTGGTCTTGGTTTTATGTGTATGAATCAGTGAACCATAGTGTGCCTGCATGCCTTATTCCACTAACTATGGATAAGCAAACAAATTTATTATCATACACTATAAGACTTTTATGTTTTGTTTCTCTAGGCTACCTACTCTGTAACTAATCCATTAGATTGTGCTAATGTGTTGAACATCTGTATTAGCTGAGCTTCATTTATTGAACAAATAAGCAAATTACATTCTGCAAAATAATGATTTTGCTGTTTCCAAAAGCATCAAAGTAAGTAGAAAATATTCATTTAAATGCTAGAAATAAAAAATACACTATATTCAGTGAAAAGCGAAAAAAAATAAGGAAATAACTATTAAATTACAGTGTGCTGTGATATGAATGAATGGCCTGTCATGATTTATTAATTTTTATCTTGCAGAGATATCATTTCATTTATATATGCATTCATTTTTCACCTTATAAAAGAAGGCATTCTAAAACTTTTAAAAGTCACTGGCCAGCCATGCTAGAGCAAGGTTCACACACTCTTTGCTGAATAATCCACCATTAGTTGAAGTCACACAACACACAAAGGCAAAAAGCATGGTTTATAAATCAGCATCTGCCTTCAGACCTTGCACTAAATCAAACACATTATGGCCTAGTGTAGCATCTATGATTGGCTCCAAGTCCTGCTTGACTGAATGGGGATGACTTCAAGGCTGGGATGCCGAAGATGTAGTGGTGCTACCAAATTGATTCTCTCACATCACGCAAATAGACCTTTGGGCTCCATACAGCTTTTCTTGTTTTTTTTCCACATTTCACTCTTCTGATGAGTTCATTTATTCAGACCTAGGGAAGAAGAAAAATTCCCACCAGGTTCTAGAATTTTGAACATCCTAGTTATCTCCATGACAAGTTGCTTTCCTACTGTGTTTCTCCAAAAAGAAGGCTGGATCTTATTTTCTTTTGACCCTCTCCCCACCAAAATGGCTATGCTTTCTTTTTGGAGGGTTCTAAATATTGACTCATCTCGTGGCAGTGTCACCCACAGCCCTGCAGATCAGGAGCCCACTGTTGGCCCACTTCTTCTGTGGCCACTTGCTGCCATTGTCATGCATCGCCCAGTCTCCATTTTGCCTTCAGATGCCTTCCAGAAAGCCCTCTGCAGAGCCCTGGATCACAGAAGAAGGTGGATGTCAAGGTGTGCAAGGCCTGGTAAGTAGGGCAGCTCCACCACCCCGCATATCCACCCTAGTTTATTTTTTACCTGTGTACTTCACCCCACCCCCCTGCACCCCAGAGTGGACAGGGTCTTAATTAGGGCTAATTTTGTAAATGGGGCTTAATTTCATTGCATACACTCAAAAACATGACAGGGCTTTTTTTCAAGGTAGGTCATCTTTTTGGAGAAACAGGGTATATTCAGAATTTTGGGTGGATCATGATGAAAACAGGGTCATGCTGTTGTGCCATAAGCTCTGCTCCTTCTAGATGTGTTTTTATCAGGTCAACAAAAGGGATGAGTCCTCTGATGTATTGCTGTGTGGAGAGATACTACCTGGTCAAAGTTGCACATTACATTTCCATGGATGAGAATAGACTTATATCTGAATCTTCCAGTCCAAGTCAATACCTTAACCACATTGTTTGGAGTAATATCTTTTTTTAAGCAACCCTGTGATTGGTTATCTTTATGGCGTGACTGTTTTCTAATCTCCCAAGGATATTGATTCTTTATAGTTGCCTTGCATTTGCCTTCTGAAACCTCAGTGTTGGCTTCGATTTCTGGATTTATGTACTACTTTTGTCTATCACTCTGGTCACAAGTAATTCCTTGACATTAAACTTTGAGGCTATACTTTTGCCTAGGGATACTGAAACTGGAGCATAGACGTTCAACTGGATAATGGTAATGAGTTAGAATTTCATTGCTATTCATGGCAGTCCTCTGGATTTTTGCAGCCCAGATCCAGTAGCCCTACCTTGTCCCTCTGGATTCATTACTCAGGATACAATAATTATAATACATAATTAAAGGTTCTTAGGAAATCAGACAGACTCCACATTCTATAATATACTTCACAATTATTTGGTTTGTGCTTAGGTATAGGTTGAAAGAGTAGGCAACTTTTTATATAGATTGTTAAGAATGTAATGAGTGCTACAACTGGATTTTTTGGGGGTGGTGGTTGGGGGAGATGTTTTTGAGTTTGTGTTGTCTCCTGGTAGCTGCCTAAACTAGCTCTTTCAGTTTTCCTGTTGTGGATATAAAATTATGGAAATAACAGAGAATGGCACTGTCTTGGGGCTAAATTATATTAATATCAGGGCTAAGGGTTTATTGACTCTCATTGCTGCCTTCAAATAAAATCAGATTCAAGTGGATTCATAGATGTTTTAGTATGCTGGAATGAATGCTGGAATGGACAGTTCTGATTTATAAATCCATAGCTGAATCAAAATTTGAACTGTGATCTTTTTAGTTCATAAATTTATAATATTCAAGTCATAACAGATTGCAACTTCTGGTATTGTCTGGGTTGGCAAGATAAGCAGGGATAAGCTTGATTATTCCTTCAATGGGAGACCTCCATGATAATCCACAGACTGAAAAAAACCCCAGCATGCTAGAAGGCACTTTTGTATTTTTGCTACTAAAAATATACAGATAGGCCCATGAAAATAGGAAATGATGTTGACTTGAAGGAGTCTTGATTTATATAATACTCAAGATATCTGGAAAGAAAATATGGAGATTTTATTGTATCTATTAACTCATGCCAATGTTTTTCCTCCCTTCATCACAGCTAAAACAAGTAGAGCAGTTTTTCTCAACCTTGGCAACTTTAAGATGTTTGGACTTCAACTCCCCAAATTCCCCATCCAGAATTCCCTAGCAAAGCTGACTGGGGAATTCTGGGAGTTGAAGTCCAAACATCTTAAAGTTGCCAAGGTTGAGAAACACTGAAGTAGAGTATTCCTAACTGGCAATAGCCATCATAGTACTGAGATATTTTGCTAACGATAGTCAAAGAACACCACTGTCCTTAGTTCTCCAGTTATGGTTTTCATGCAAAGCAATGTATTTTTATTAGTGCAGCCAGCAGCTCCTTGGTTGTGTATCACAATTAGGTAGAAGATCAATAGAATTTTCCCTCTAAGGGCAATTCATCCAGAAGATGGATCTGCCAAGAATGGCTGCTCAAAGAAATATGTATCTGAAATGACCAAGGATAAATTGGGATATCCACACACTCTAACACCAGTTTTACACATTGATTTGATTACTTGCTTACTTAGGATTCATTCACCTTAGAGGCATTCTGCTTATTTGAATTTATATCTGATTCTAGTAATAAGATTCAGGATAGATGGCAATGCACCCAGGTGCTTTCTCAAATGACAGAATTATCTTGTTTATGTGAAATATTCTGTATTTAATAAAGAAGGATGTTATTCCTACAGTGGGTAATTAGATTTGCTTCATAATCACTTGAGCAGACACTGATCTTCACTCCTATCTTGCCAAAAATGAAAGACAAATTCCAATGTTGTATCTGTCATTTTCTCCCATACTTTCCTTTCAGGTCTGGTTGATTAGTAGAAAACCATAGAAAATACTGGGTAGTACAATGCTCAGCTTACAGCACTGTGGTTTTAAATTGAAATATTTTGCTATGTATAGATTGGGTTGTATAGGTTCTCTTACAGGTCAGTAGAGTAGAAATGTCCTGATTAAAGTATATGCTGTTCATGCCTTTGCATGTTACACTCCTGGAAATTTACTTAAAAATTGAATCTGAAAGGCCCTCAGAGAATACAATAAAAATCTTGAGTGAACAGCTCAATGGGACCTTTAGGCTGTGGGAATTTAATCTGAATTTAGTCAAGGTAAATGATTAGGATGTGACTAGATTCAATAACAGACCTAGATAATTAGCAATAGCACTTAGACTTATATACTGCTTTATAGCACTTTACAGCCCTCTCTAAGTGGTTTACAGAGTCAGCACATTACCCCCAACAGTTTTAGGTCCCCATTTTACCCATTTCGGAAGGATGGAAGGCAGAGTCAACCTTGAGTCCGGTGGGATTGGAACCAGCAGTCAGAACCCGAATAGACCTAGACCTGCATACCTACACCCGTGAAAATCTACGAATATATATATATATATAAGATGATGAATGAGACTTCGTCGAAACGTCGCCAAGAAACTTCAAATACTACGTGGGAAAAAAACCGAAAAACCAAATATCCATATATATAATGTGTCCTGTAGCTTTGAGGTGTTGGAAGAGGGAGGAAGTATTTTCTTCTTTTTTAACTGCGTTTTTGTGTTCTGCAATGCGTGCATT
>JAEANM010022982.1:0-11471 GCA_017656035.1 Myanophis thanlyinensis
TGAAAGAGACGTCAGGCTTTTTTTACCATGGTGTTGATGTGGAAGGTCCATGATAGGTTTTTTGAGATGTGCACACCGAGGTATTTGAAGCAGTCCACACTCTCTACTCAACAACAATAACAAAGCCACCATTCCTGCCTTCTAATTCTGCCACTAATGCTCACATTATTCTCCTGGCTACTAAGGATCTAGTTGAACTGATTAATAGTTCTTCCTTATCCCCAGCTGGTAGAACACAAAAATGCATGTGAAAGGGACTAACGATTGATTACTTTTTATGAATGTATTCAATCTTCGATGATTAAAGAGGGTTATAAATTTAACAAAAAATAAATAAACTGGAGTTATTCTTAGATGGATAATAATGTTGTCAGCATAAGAATCAACATGCTTTGACTTGAAGGCCAAGCTCTGCAGTGCATCTGACCCTAATCCTGATTTCAATCCAGATCGTATACATTTTCCATTTCCCAAGTAGTTTTTCCTGTAATATGAATGCCTCTTTCCATCAATCTTCCATGCTTTATTGTTCGGTGAAACACCTGCAGCCTTGGATCTTCATGGAACTTCTCATTCCTTAGTTACAGCAGAAACAGGAATTCCTATAAAAGGAAATGAAAGTTTTGCTTCAGTTTCTTCAATTCAGAGACAGGTTATCAAAGAGTATTAGATGAAATCGATAATATTTTCCTTGTGGAAACATAACCCAGTCTTCTTTGTGCCAGTCTAGATTGGTAAGAAATGAAGAAACTTCTTTTTATTGGACTACTAAAAAGGATGCAGTAGATTACTATTCCCTCCATATTGATCAGATGTTGAACCATTATTCAAGAACTGGCTCTTTCACAACCAAAGTAAGTATATAGCTAAGTATGAAAAGAACAACATATCAGTAAATGTTTTATACAGGGGTACCCACATTTTTTGGGCTTGTGAGCTACTTCTGCCATATTGTTTGGCCCCACCCACTGGGTCAGGAAGGAGTGGGTGTGGCTTCCTTTCTTCACATGGCTTGTGTTAGTTTTAAAAAGTTTTCCTGCCTTTTCCGCACTTTGGAAGCAGGATTGCTCCTGGGCGAGCAGCTGGAAGAAGAGAAGCCATCATCGTGGCTCATGTTCATTTTAAAAAGTTTTCCTTTCCATGAGCCATGGCGGTGGCTTTTCTTCTTCCAGCTGCTCACCCAGGAGCAATCTCACTTCCAAAGCATAGCAGAAGGCAGGAGATCTACCCACATGACCTTCGCGATCAACTGGTTGATCGCGATCAACATATTGGGCACCCCTGGTTTAATACAAGTATTTAGCTTAGTAAGGTAGACTCATTTCCAGAGTAATGAAAGCACCCTTCGCCATAAATTCAATTAAATCCTAATTGATAAAAGATTAAACTAGAGCAAGACTATGGAGCTGTGGACTACTAAAATGATATCTATATTAGTGTGACACTATCATGGGATGTGAAAATAACCATGAAGAAGAGGAGGAAGGTCTGTAGCCAAGGCAACAATCAGACAAGAGAACTCCCAGCCCAAAGCAAGAAAGCATCTCAGACTCTATGGTTCTCTTTTTAGGATAAAGGCAGGAAGGGAATAGGCACTTTCAGGGTTGTAAGGTTCTGTTCTAACTCTATAATAAAAAGTTGTTTTATTATTATTGACTTTGCTGTACAAGATTGGTTTCCCTTGCACAGCTGGGAGACGCCCCACTCACCTAAGTAAATCTAATGTCATCATTGGTGTAAGGATTGGGCCCTATCCAACAAAATGGATAGGGCCTATCCCTATGGAACAAATTGCCCCCGGAGATTCGGACCATTGCAGACCTCCAGGCCTTCCGGCGTGAACTAAAAACCCATCTTTTCCAGTCAGCTGGTCTGGCCTAATACCTTTGGGGTTTTAAATTGTAAATTTTTGAATTTTAATTTTTTTTATATTTTTAAATCCTAAATTTTATCTTGGTATTCTAATTTTAGCCGACCAATTTATTTAATTTGTTTTAATTAATATTTTTAACTTTTGTTGACTTGTTTTAGAAGGCTGTACATTACCCCGAGTCCTTTGGGAGAGGGGCGGTATAGAAATATTGACAATAAAGACAATAAAGACAATAAAATGAAATTTAATGTAGAGAAAAGTAAGATTTTATACTTAGACAAGAAAAACCAAATGCGCGCATAGAGATTAAGTGAAACCTGGCTCAATAGTAGTAATTAGGAGTCTTGGAGGACAATCACTTAAATATCAGCCAGCAGTGTGTCACAGCAGCCAAAAGAGCTAACGGAACGCTTAGTTGCATTAACAGTGGGATGGTCTCAAGATCATGTGAAGTATTAGTACCACTTTATAAAAACTTAGTAAGATCACATCTGGAATACTGCATCCAGTTTTGATCACCACTTTATAGAAAAGATGTTGAGACTTTGGAAAGAGTGCAGAGAAGAGCAACAAAGATAATTAGGGGCCTGGAGACTAAAATACCTGTATATGAAGAACGGTTGCAGGAATTGGATATGGCTCATCTACTAGGTTAAAAATGATAGCCCCATTCCCTATAAATTGCATGTGATTCCTTATGGGTTTGGTCCTCGAGGTTATGCATTATTGGAAGGGCTTTCAAAAAGCCATTGATTCCCTAACAAGCAATCTTACTGTTGGGCAGTATTTTTTGTTTTGATGAACATATATTTCTATTATGTTGTCCATCAAACCAAAGCATGCAAGAAAGATGCAGAGAAAAACGAACAAACAATATCTGACAGTAGGATTAGCCATCAAACAGCTTAACCTGGTATCAGAAATGATTACAGAACAGGTTATGGCTGCCAACTTTTTGTTTACTCCCTGTGGATGTCCTTATCTGGCACGGAGGCCAGATGAAAAAAAAAAAAAGAAATGTGAAGACTAAAAATTTGAAATTCCTTTTCTGGTATAGGTGATTTTTTTTTTACAGAATTTCTTAACAACAGAGTGAAATATGAGATTATTTATCCCTTATGGTTTAACTTGTCAACAATGTTGTTCAGTTGTAAATATTTTAATTAATGCTGGAGGCAAAGATGGGCCTAAAGTGAGCTGGAGTTACAGTCCCTCTTTATAGACTGATGCAAATTATGACACACCCGTGATTGGAGAAAGCAGATTGGCCTTTCATTGGGTGTACTAGCTCATATACCTAATGAAGCCAGTGAGATCATTAAGGTGTAACTATGAGGTAATGAGGTAGGACTACAATGAGAATGAGGTTTTGAAAAAACAAGGAGGCAGTTATTCCATAGTGTCTTTCAGGAAATTACTTTCTTTAGCGTTCATAGAGCTCTGCTTAGCTCCCAGTATCTTTCCCCACAACTTACTCAGCATTCCTTGGCCTCCTGACTGTTCTGTGGCTATGCTAATAGTGTAGGTTTTCTTGGAAAGTCTTTTTGTAATGGGATAGTTGCCCAATTTGACACTGGATCCAATGCTTTCTCTTCCTTGAGAAGATATATTTGGCTTAGGGGATTTAGTTGGCCCTACAATGTCTATAGCCTGCTGGCAAACCTTGAAGTTGACATCATTGTGGGATTTGGTTTTATGGATTCAGTCCTCCCACTTGATAGTATTAAAACATTTTTTGGAATTGAATGATCTGCTTGCTGTCACACCAAGCTTGTAATCAACTATTGGCCAATATTATGTCTATGCTGATTGGCAACAATTTCCCAAAGTCTCAAGGAAAAATGATATGTTGCTGAATCAAAGATCTTATGAATGGAAAACTGATGTTCTACCATCAGAACAGAAGATAATATAAGTGCCCTTAATTATTCAAGATATATTACCCATCAAGCAAAGGCTCAGGTAATTTGATCTGATGAAAATAAAATTTCATATTGCTGTTTTGAATATTCTGCCATTTCACACAGGTAGCAAGTAGATTTGTTTGTTAGTTGTCATCCACAAGAGATGCCAGAATCCATTGCAAGCTTATTATTTTGGAGATTGTATATTTTGATCTTAGTGTTGTCTGTGTTAGACAACTCAAGTTATGGGCAAATTGGAATATTTGAAATAGAATAGATTAAATCTGAGTTGAAAATTCATAGGTAACATAGGAGTGGTGAAAGATGACTTTTTCCTGTCTGATCTTAGAGTGAGGGGTGGAGGACAGAGGGTTAAAAGGGAAGAATAGATTTAAAATTACATTATTCTTCCTTTTGAGTAACTTAACTACCTGACATAAGAGAGACATGTTTTGAGGAGGCCTGGAGATCAGCTGAATAACTTCAGAGAGTTTCAGATGAGCTTCTTGTGTTGACACATACAATGATGATGGTGATGGTGGAGGCATATAGGGCAATCTGCCCCTAGTAGCTGATTTGTGCTGCATATGATAAGAATGGACTTATATTTTATGAGCCTGAGGACATATGTAATGTCTAGTCAACCACAGGTTCTGTTGACTGTTACTTGCTTTGGCTTATACAAGCTAAGAGAAGGACTGACTGGTGTGATCTAGGATAGTGGTTCTTAAATTGGTAGAAATTATTTCCAGGGGGAAAATTTTGGGCATATTCTGGAGGCAATGAGATAGTTTGTAATTTCTTATTTGTGATTTGGATCTCCCACTTGTGCAAAACATCAGAAGTGTGTGTGTTTGTTTGTGTGTGTCACAGGAGTAATGATCTTATTCAAGACCAGGAAATGTGGTAATTGAATGGAACTGTTTTAAGAACCCACTAATCTAAGAAGTAGTGAATATATCTTTGGATAAAGACCTGGTGATACCTGTTTTAGTGGTTCACCTACTACTTAGTGATTCACCTACTACCGAGTGGTTCACCTTGGAGGGCACCAATTCTCTTGACCTTCAATCTGGTTTCATTGTCTGGTTTGGAGACTGAATCAGCCATAATTTTTATGTTAGATAACCTCCTACAAGGATGATAATTAGGGTGGCATTACTGTTGAACCTGGCTGGTTTTTCAATGGGTTTTGGGAGCTTCTTAGATATAGAAATTGGGAGGAAGACTGCCTGTTCTAAAAAGGATTGCACTTTATTAGAAGCAGCATGCAGTTTGAAGGTGTTCCCAAAGTAATAGTTGTCATTGCCAGTGGTCGGAAGCAATAATTAACTATTTTATTTATTTATTGGCATTTATTGGTGAAATTCATTGGCTGCCTACTTTACCACAGGGTAACTCTGGGTGGCTTACAAACTTAAAAAGATAAAAACTATGCAAAAGCTAAAAGACAATAAATAAAATACTGCAGAGATCCAAATAATGAACTTTTGCAGCATTAAGATGTGTGGACTTCAATTCCCAGAATTCCCCAGTCAGCCAGGGGAACATATCTTAAGTCACCCATCTTAAAGTTGCCAAGACTGAGAAACACTGAACAAGCATTATTAAGTATATGAACAACTTTGGTTGGAATACTAGCTATAGTCATACTCATCATAGAATTAGTTTACTATTGTCCATAAAAGTACTGGTAATTTATATATATATATATATATATGTATATATTGTTTATAGATAGGACTCTGTTTGCACTTGAGGAATTTGCCATGGTATGTGTCGGTGAATCCAAACAGTTTCTTTCCTCGGTGTTATGCCATCTGTATAACAGATGAGAAAACTGCTTTTATCGGTGAGTTGTTTTAAATTTTCTTCATTTTAGCCCTGAAAACCTGCCAGTGGAAGAGTTTTTATTGTTATGGCTGACAGCAAGCAATTGAAATATATAACAATTCTGTAACAATGCATGCATTAGTTGAGTTCATATTCCAATCTAATGGAAATTAGAGAAATATCCATATTGATAAATCAGCACTACAATCTTAGTTACATTTGGAAATAATATCCATTGAAATGAATAGAACTAACACATAAATGTGTATTAAAATTGCAACTTTCCTGACATTTATTGCCTTAAAGAAGGAATATTTGATAAGCTCACTTACAGCTATGTAATAATTTTCTTTCTGCAAATGATTTAGAAATTCTCACAGACCGATTTAAGAGAACAGTTTATTTTCCTACAGGATCATGTGATCTCTTGTCCTGTCCTAAAGTTTTTTAAAATTTTAGATTAGATTTTTGTGCACAATTTTGTACTTGGCTATAACACTATGGCAAAAGTCTCCAAGTATTTGATAGTCAAGTGTTACAATGAACTCCTGTTTTCTATTTCTGTATCCATCTTTTTATTTCTTTTACAAAAATCCTGCAAAATAGCAATAGCAAGAATTTGGCGGCGGCAGGGGGATAGATTTGGAATGAAAAATGTGTAATAGAGACAATGGAGAACTTGTGAAGTAGAATATGGCTATGCTTCTTTTCTTGACTGCTTGTGATCAGAACCAATATGAGGAATGGTCAGGAGAATCTTAATGTCAAATATTAGGTTTTTGAATGTATCACTTATACAACATCACTTTTAATTTTTATTCTGGCTAGGGTCAGGAACTGAGGGCCTGTGGAAATATCCGTATAGACTGAATAGAACTTACTTACAATGTACTATTCCTAGAAGACAATTGCAAGTTAACCCCTTTCTCCTAAAAGATTCTTCATTTTCATAATGATTCAGTATTAACTTTCATATTCTTAAACTTATTTTTATACAATAAAAGTTATATGACAATATTAGGCCTATACTTTTACCAAAACAGTTTGTACTCTGGATTTTTTTGCACTGGTACTGAATTGTTAGTTGTGTTATTCCTGACAACTCTCATTCTTGTTTTTGAAAAGGAATCCCCCCCCCCAGACTACAGTACTTTAATATTCACAGTGTACTAAGATCCTCACCTGATGAATATGCAGCAAGACTGAACTATACCAGCTGGCTGAGTGGATTAGAGAGAAGAAGCATCTGGAGATGTTTCCAAATCATTTCATACTTGCAGCCATCACTTATTTTCTCACTGCTGCTTCAGATCTTATTCTCTCCATGATACAGTAACTGAGGCCCTGTTCTATATGCTCATCCAGATCCTTTCCACCTGGCAGAATTTTAACACATGCATTTTAAAAAAATGGATTTTCAGTAATGCATCTCCAATATCACATCAAGTTTGGCTTGCTACCGTTGTGGAAATGGGACCAAATATATGACTGCAGTTTAATAATGGTTCAGGATGGATTTGGTGCTGTTTTCACCATATGCTTATAGTTCTGCTTTCTGCTTTATCATTTAGACAATTTGCTGCTTAAAAGAAATGTCATGTATTTCAGATGACTTCAGAAAAACAGCAGCCTTCTGCATAATTAAATGGATTGTCAATTTGCATAATTCTGATGACTGGTTGTCTAAAGAAAACAGTGATAAGGAAGATACAATTCAGATTAAAGGTATTCTTTGGAACTGTGACTGTCCCTACAGTTGAATGAATGTCCATTTGTGACAGTGTCAGTTGGCCTTTTTATTTTCAGTGTTGATTTTAATGAAATCTACAACACTTATTTTTTCTGGAAAATTTTGTACTGTATAAATGTTATGTATCCCAGTGGTGAAATGCAGTCTGGTCGCACTGGTTCTGCCGATCCAGTAGCGATGACCATGTTTGGCCCTGCCCACCCCTTCCTGATGACATTTGGGTCCTTCCACCTGCCCCTGTTCTTTCTTCACCTATATCCCCTTCAGTTTTTTTTCCTTTTTACTCATCTGAAGCTGTTCTGTGCACCTCCACAGCCTTCCCAATCACCTCCAGTAAGCAAAAATAATCTCCAGCTGCCTCTGGGAAGCAAAAATATGTAGAAGCATGTGTGTGCCCAGAACCAGTAGCAAAAGTGGTTGGATTCCACCCTTGATATATTCCAATGACAGGGACCTTACAAAGAAGCCTTGAGGAGAGAGAGGTTGAATGGCACACAGAGTGCCATCGCTGATAAAACATTTTGCCTTGATTTCCTAGATTATGAGGTAAAGAAAGTTAAGGAGCTTCCTGGAGAACTTGTAGAAATGGCATGCAAAGTATGTGAAACCTACCTTCAACAATTTGAACATGAAGACATTGACACAGAGACAGATAATGTCCCAGTACTTTCTGAAACAGAATGGAATCAGTTCATTGACCACTACTATTCTCTCATTCAGTAAGTGTTGACTTCCACATCTGTTGACTCTTGGTGCTTAATTTTATAGGCCTTTCTTTGTGGAAACTATAATTTGATACATGAGGAATATATACTATAGGATTTTCATCATATGGTTTTTGTTGGATTAATTGGTTATATTTCTCTATAGATAAACCTGTGGCTCAAAGGCAAAAGCATATTCTTTTGTAAATGCAGATACCTATTGACATGAGATATTTCTGAGCAGATGACAAATGCTTCACTAAGAGCATGCACAACACTTGCGAAATTTAATTGTCACTTTATATACCCGAGTGAAGCAAAAACATGAAGTCAGAAAAGAAAAGTACTTGCTGCTCTTCTTAGTTATTTTCCTCGTCCTTCTGTTAGCACAACCCAGCGGTGGAAGCTGGTGGGTGATAGGGAATCAGCAAGGGGCTTATTTGCATTGTTTTAGTTGCCCATCATTAATAAAATTTTCATTTAGCATTAGATCTTCCCATGCTACATAGCATATTAGGAAGCTCATCAAGAACAGGAAACAATTATTTTTGGGAGGACAGAACAGATAATGTCAGCTTTTATTCACCTGCCTTCAATTGCAAATTCAGTCTAGGTAGGTTTTCATGTTATGTCACCTCAAGTGCTCTTTGGGCTGGTGTATTTTACTTCCTAACAGGCTAAGTGTTAGTTACCTTGTGCAATATGTAAGAGATTGCTAGTCAACCCTCAGCAGAAACTTTATCTCCTTCATCTGGTAAGCTTTCCTTAGCTAGCTGAGGACTTTCAAAAGAAAAGAAATATATAAGTACCATGCATCACGTTTCCAGTCAGTTGAGGAAAAAAAGATTTTCAGTAGAAGAGAATATATGTAGCTCAAAGTTGAACTATGAAGTCTTGGTGCTCTCTGAACTTGATTGTTTGTTTGTAGACATTTCATTACTAGACTAGGTAACATTATCAGTGCAGATTACTGTGCTGGTTGGGTAATGAAATGTCTATACAAGCAAGCAACTACATTTGGAAAGCACCAAGGACTCCACAAAAAAGGGTTCCATACTATAAATTTTCTCTCTGTGTGTATAATTGTGTATTAATGTATAACATTTTATAAATAAAGAACATAAAAAAACCAAGAACTGATCTTAGGGAAGGTACAAAGAACTGTTGAGGGACTTCATTAACTTGTCAAGTTTCCAATACAATAAATTCATGAAAAATAAACTTTCCATGGTAGATTTTCATGAGAATCTTTCAAAATCACCCACTTCCCCCAGAAATACAGGGGATCAACGATTTTGATGTATATTTGAGCTACGTTGAATCTATTTGTTTTCCCAAAGGGATCCTTGAAATTATATCCATTATATTTGTTCCAACAGGCCGGTCTGGCTGAACATTAATTTTGGGGCTGATTGGATTTTTAAAAAAATTTAGATTTTAAATTTTATATAATTTTAAATTGTTAATCTTTTAATTTATATTTTTAATTTATTTCTGTATTTTAAGTCTTTTTTAGTTAATTGTACACTGCCCCGAGTCCCTTGGGAAAGGGGCGGTCAAAAAATCTAATAAACTAAACTAAACTAACTATATCCTAATTTCCTAATTTATTCCTTAAAATGTCATGCAGTATTCCAAAATATCTGTAATTGTAATACTTTTGAATACAAATTTATTACATGGTTGGTTTAAATTTCTTGTTTTTCTCCAGTGAAGGGGCAGTTATTTGTAACGCAGACAGTTATTTTATTCAGTGTCAAAATATTTTGCACAAAATTAGGCTACTTAATCCACAGCAAGAGATTGATGGTCTTCATAACATCTGGATCATTAAACCTGGAGCAAAATCCCGTGGCAGAGGTAAGATTGTGATCTTTTTTTTTTTTACAAATGCAGATAGTTTATTATGTAGTGAATGTGTGGAAATTTTGCCTAAATCTTATTTAATAGCAAAGAAGCTATTATAAAATATCAATTATCTCTCATTATCGTCTTTTTCTTAGATTAGAAAAGATAATTAACCTGTATCTACTTTTTAAACATTTTGTTCAGAGAGATGATATAGTTTTATAAAGGTCTCTAAATATTTCCCTTTTTCAAAGAATTCTTTTTTCTTGTCAAAAAGTAATTCATTTTCCAGAAAAATTGCTTTTAAGTTTACCCTTTTCTCAATTACTACGGTATTAAATCTAAACAACAGATCACACATTCCATTATAGAAAAAAACCTAAACTTTTGTGGAACCAAGTATTAAGAATGTTATACCTTCAAATCAAGAAGTTGTGAAACCAATGAGAAATAACCAATTAACGTAACACTGATAGTGTTATCTACTTTGATAATGGTTGAAACCTTCAAAGAAGAAACCAACTTCAGTCAACATTAAAATCCCAACCTAAAAGTTAATGCTGTTGTGTCAAAATTTAGACCTAATGAAACATAGTCTTACAAGATTTTTCCATTTCAGGTATGACAAAGAGCAACATAATTTTAGTATTAGTTAAACTTTCAATTAAAAGCACCAAGTAGCACAATGGTTGTGAATAATATGCAATAGTCTTTATCAATTCTGAACCCCAAAGGATAATTCTTCTGTTTTTTTCTCCAGAAATAGTATGTAAAAATCGACTGGATGAAATATTGAAAGTAGTTGAACCAACTGACCAATTTCCAATTAAAGATCATAAGTGGGTTGTCCAAAAGTATATAGAGAAGCCACTTCTCATTTATGATACAAAATTTGATATTAGGCAGTGGTTTCTTGTAACAGACTGGAACCCATTGACTATATGGTTCTACAAAGAAAGCTACCTGAGATTTTCAACTCAACGGTTTTCCTTAGAAAATCTTCACAGGTAACCAAGATTATACTTCTAATTTTGATTGCATAATATGTGATTATGTATATGGATAATATCCTATGGAACAGTGGTGAAATGCAGCCTGGTCACAGTGGTTCTACCGAACCGGAAGCAGTGACAACATTTGGCCCCACCCACCCATCCCTGCTCTTTACTTATCCCGTACTTTTTGACTCACCTGAATTGCGCAGAACAGCTGTTCTGCACACCTCTGCAGCCTTCCCATATACCCAGGCAGGAAAACAAGCAATTTAAAAGCCATACAGAAAGTGCGCATGCACCAAACTGGTAGCAAAACTGGTTGGATTCTACCACAGCTATGGAGGGACTTATTTCAGGTAAACATTTATTTATTTAAAACATATGGCTACCCATTAAAAACAAAATCCTGGTGCCAGATCAGACTTCTACTGTGTGATTATCTAGTCTTCTCTCAGCCTTTTGGGCAAAGGTGAAATTCAGCAGGTTTTAGCAGGTTCACTAGAACCAGTAGTAAATTTTCTAAGCAGTTTGGAGAACCAGTTGTTAGAAGAAATCTCCTTTTGT
>JAEANM010022983.1:0-11470 GCA_017656035.1 Myanophis thanlyinensis
TGTGTAATGTAATACAGTAAGAGGTTTTTTTTTTTTAATCTAGTTTCTAAACGGTACTTGCTTGTTTTCCCATAAATAGGCAGGAAGGCCAGCTACAGCAGTCGTACAGTCTTCCAATGGAGATTTATGGAAATTCCTTGGCACAATCCTTTACCCACTGATAGCTGTTTGGCGATTTATTAGCAATTTTTTGTTTACCAGCCCTCCTACCTCCCAGCCTCCTACAAGACATCATCAACAGCAGCACTCAAATCCTTCAGCACCTAACACTGCAGAGCCAAACAGGTACAAACACTTCCTACTAAAACCATCAAGGATCAGATTTCAAGATTTTTTATCAGTTGAAGAAACTGTATTGATTCCTCTTCTCTGCACAAACTCCAAATATTTTCTAAACAATAGGGTCCCTTGGAAACAAATCTGGAGTCTGAGGATGGAAAATTAGGAAAAGAAACATCCATTCATGAAGTAAAGTGGCAATGTATTGTTGCTAAGGAGTCTTTTTTTCTTCCTAGAATCATTTCTCAATTATGAAGAGTTTAAGAACAAATGAGAGTAAAGGCAGAGGTGTAGAGTCCCTTCCTCCCACCTCATCCTTTTTAGAAAACTTCATGTGGAAGCTTCTTTTGACTCTTCATGATAGTCTTAAGTTTAGTTTTTCCATGAGTTGTAAAATCCAACTGTAGATATAGAAGGGGACTAAAAAAAATACCAGTATTTATTTATTTGATTGATCAGACTGCCCATCTCACAAACTGATTCTAGGCAATCAACATCGGATAAAAAGAAAGAACAAAAATGCATATTTTATTTCCAATCAAGCCAAACCACAGGCATATTTAGAAAGCCAATATGAAATGGGCAATACAATGCGTGGTCAAAGGGGGACATATTTTTAAGGCCTTAAGGAAGACTAAGGGGGCCGCAATGCCTCAGCGGTTAAAGAAGCTAAGCTGTCCACAAGAATGTTGACAACCCAGGTTTGAGATTTGAGCACTGTGTGACGGAGTGAGCTCCCATTCCTTGCCCCAGCTCCTGCCCACCTAGCAATTCAAAAGCATGCAAATGGGACTAGATAAATAGGTACCACTTCGGTGGGAAAGTAACAGAGTTCCTTGCACCTCAGCATATAGTTATGTTGGCCACATGACCACAGAAGCGTCTTCGGACAATGTTGGCTCCCTTGATTAAGAAATGGAGATGAGCACTGCCTCCTAGATTTGGAGTCGACTGGATAAAGCAGAAACCTTTACTTTCATGAAAGGCCAACAGGATTAGGACCATCTGAATTTCAGGCATATGCTGTTGGAAAGAGCGTGCGCTTCAACAAAGTAGTCATGACTGCTGAATCCCAGCAGGGGGCAGTGTTTTACATAGTCCTTCACTTATGACCATAATTGAGCCCAGAATTCATGTTGTTGAGACATTTATTGAGTTTTGCCCCATTTTACAACTTTTCTTGCAACAGTTGTTAAGTGAATTATTGCAGTTGTTAATAACCTGGTTAAGTGAATCTGGCTCTTCTCCATTGACTTTACTTGTCAGAAGGTCACAAAAGGTGTTCACATGAACTGGAGATACTGCAACCGTCATAAATATGAATCAGTTGGCAAGCATCCAAATCTTGGTCACGTGACCATGAGGAGAGTCATAAGTCACTTTATAGTGATGATGTAACTTCAAATGGTCACTAAATGAACTTTTGTAAGTTGAGGACTACCTGTACTAAAAAGCTCATTCCTGTAGCCATTAATTGGGCAAAATGGTGCTTTTGGAACCAAAGTAGTTACTGGTAAAGTGGGATAACCTACAGAGTGCATTCAAAATTCAGGACCCATGACTCCCATGGAATTAAAATATGGTGATTTTTAAGAAACATTTTATCACATAATGTTTAATACAAAATGTCATAAAACATTTCCTGTGCTGATGTTTGTGCTGTACAGTTCAACTTGGCCTATTTTCAAGGGAGATCCATCTCTAAATGTACCCCAATCTTTCCAGTGTAGGCAGTACGTTAGCTCTGCCATTGTAAAAGGCATTGAGGAATCTGGTAAGGAAATATCTCCGAAACAATGACTCAAAAGATCATGGGTTGTCTAATTGTTTTATGTAAAGCCCTGAAGTATGCCTGTTCTGTCTGATCTCATAGGATGGACTGAAAACTAGAGTGTCCTAGTTTTGCATCTTCACTGGTAACGTTAAACCGTTCTCAGGAAATGGGATGGGATGACAATACCATTTGCAAATAGCTACCATGTAATTTCCATGTTTTAGATGTTCATTTATGCTTTGAAAATAAATCAGCAATCCACCTTATTGTTAGTCTTCAATTTGTCATCACAAATTGGGACTGGAATTTTCAGAGGTAAGTGATGCCATCATAAAGCGAGACATTACATGACAGCATCACTTAGGAACTGCAATCTTTGCATCCTGGTTGCTGTCATTAACTGAGAATTGAATGGGAAAAGTTGGCAGGACCTGTGGAGCACAGGGCAGTGGGAGCAACTGCAGTGCAGCTAACAAAGCATAGATTGGGGAAGAGGATAGGTGGGGAGCAGTTGCAGCATCCTGGAGTCATAAGTGTGGGTGGGGTTCCAAGCACACAAATGTTGATCACATGACTTCAGGTGCGCTGCAACAGCCATAACTTGGAGCATGGGTTGTAAGTCCATTTTTTCAGCATCATAATTTTGAATGATCGCTGAATAAATGGTCATAAGTGTGGGTCTGTCTATACATTGTGACATGAATCCATGCTTTATGATCAAGTTAAATCACCTGGCTCTCATAGAAACTTAAATTTGGAATGAAAAAGATAAAAATTAGATCAAGAGTTAATATGTGCCTGAATTCTGCCACTGTTGAAATTTGTACTCAATCTTTCTTTCTTCTTCAGACAAGCAGTTAGGAAACGAGTATTGGAAAAACGGAATGAAGAATTTAAGAAAGAAGGCAAGATCTACCGATTGAGAACTCAGGATGATGGAGAGGATGATAATAATACTTGGAATGGAAATTCAACCCAACAAATGTAACCTGACTAAACTGTACATAGAAATCACTGATTTTTTTCCCCAATTTGATTTAGCTTCAGTTAAAAACATTCTGCTGCATAGTGGGCTTGAATGGGTATTCTGCCTGGAGTAAATGCTAACCCACTTGTGCAGCTAGATTCTGCAAATGTAACTACTGCCAAAAACAATATAAAAATCCTCCATGTCTCATCAGCGTTTAGAATTTCATATTTACTATTATACAGTCCTCTAAAGACATTTTTTATCTATATAAATCTTTGAACAAATAGGCATCTCCAAATATCAAACAAGTCACTCGGCCTAGAAGAGTGTAATCCTAATAAAATTGGATAAGGGTTTTTTTCCCCTGTAATGCTTCTGTAACAACAGCCCAATATAGTTTTTATCTCACAGCATTCAATAAAGATTTTTTCTCCCAAATACTTTGTACATATCATGGTCATATTCTTTGAAGTTTCATACTTTTTATAAACAGAGCTATGGAATGATCCCCATGCTATAAGAAAGAGACTGGGTTCTTACAATTTCTTGTGTTCCTGACTTGTATAAATGGGGATTTGGAAAGGAGATGGATTCTGTTTGAGGACTAGGCCTGGTGATTCAACATGGTTTCTGTGGTTACCATTAATTATACCGTATCACATTGTTATCTCTGGTTCAACTATTTATTTGTACTGAGCAACACAAATACAGGAGGGAGCAGATTTATTTTTAATGTTTCTTGCCTCAACAAAACTTTTTAAAAAAGAGAACGGTAGAGTACAACAGAAAATGAAAAACATAAATTACTGAGATTCACAGTTCACTCTATTTCAGTCTTTTTACAAAAAAATATGTGCCCAACTCCCCATTGCTTTCAACTATCAGAAAGAAAATTAAAATACAAAAATAGATGTCCATTTTTTTTCTCTCTTATGGCTTCTTTTTGGGTACAGGATCAGGACAGGATATTGACATCCTTCTTCATTGCCTCTTATTTGACTTGACATAATCCACTGGTGTTCAGAAGAGATTTTAAAGTCCTTAAATGCTTGACATTATGGCTTTAAAAAGACATGCAGCTAGCAGTTTCAGTCCAACTCAAATGTCCCAATAACTTATGTAGCTGATTGAAAAGTAATAAATCGTGGTTCTTTTATTCAACCCCAGCTATTGTGCTAATGTGTTACAGAATCATGTTTGTTATATATTTCATGCAGTATAGAACAATTGAAAGAAAAATGGAAATAGTTTATAGAACTGGCTACAGCAGGCAAACTACCCATAGTAAAAAGCGGGGAGGGTGCTTTTTAGGCCTTCACTAAAAATACAGAGCTATCATAGGCAAAGATTGGATTAACACTAGCCATTACTTCCAAAACTATCATTTCATATAGTCTGTTGGCTACAATTTCTTCAGGCATGCTTTTGGGGGGAGTCAAGGGACTTTGATTGATTGGATTGAGGTTGGTTATTTTATGACTGGACAGATTTCACAGAAAATACAATTCTGCCCCTTTCTCACACTGAAGTGTAAGCAAAGTTCACTAACCACCTATCTGGCTAAAATTCAGTATGCTTTGATCATAGCAAACACTGATATTGTGAATGTGTTAACTTGAAGCTATGCTTTCTGTGGAATTGAGAATGTTGCCTTAGTGTCACAGTAAATTAAGCCAAAAGGTCTCCAACTGGTACCTATTACAATTATTTGGTTCTCATTGCAAAACTTGGCAAATATAGTGAAGTCTTTGTTAACTATTTTTCTGTAACATTCTTTATAACATTTGCATACAAGAACTTATTTCCATTGGTTTGTTGTGATATTCTGAGCAAATGGCCCTCTTTTTCTGAAACACACTTAAATACTTTTTTCACTGATGCTCCAAGATGTCTAATAGGAGAGTTGGAGTTAACTTGAAATCCTGAACAACTGCCTGCCATGTCTATGCACTTTATGCTCCATATATGCCCAGGTACACATGTGTGTTTCCCACTACACTCAGAATGTGCGAGTTTAACTTCATAGCTGCAGCAAAGCAATGTCCCAAAATTGTATAATTCTGAAGTGTTTATATATTGGGTGCAAAAAATAAAAATGATATACCTAATTGACGCACATTGTTAATGATAATGTACTTTTAAAGTGCATAGATGTATAGAGAGAGCTTCAAAAATGAATGGCTCAAAGTCTTCAGATGAGAAAGCAAAATATAATCTTATTGCTAAAATGTCCTCCCCCACACACACATTTTTAGCGTTTTTTACATGCATAAAGGGAACCAGCAAAACCTAGTATAGCCAGCAAGCATAGGACAAATAGAACATAAAGAGCTATTTCAGCTTCAGATGAAGTCAAGTCCAGTCCCAAAAATGGCACTTTCTTCATATCTTCCAATCCTGTTGGGCTAGTAAGTGGCAGACTACTGGTAGTAGTTGTTAACCTTGTAATTGGTAGTTTAGTAGTACCTACAAAGGTAAAGTAATCGTGTAAGATTTGTAAACTGGTACATCCAAATACGCTGCTTAAAAATTGCCCTAGTAACTTTCAAACACTTCAAACCAACATCAAGTAGAGAAGATCATTACTGTCAGTGGCATGTATAGAGAACAAGACCCATTGGGTTTGATTCATGGTTGTAAAAATGAAAATGCCCGTATTCTAGCTTCAATCCCTGGGGCTATTCTCTTGAGTATTCCTCTTGGGGATGCTCCAAAATCAAAGAAAAAAAAAAATAGATGCGGACTAAGATATGACAGTGTTTCTTATCAATACTAGCTGACAATTGCATTGCAACTTCCTCCTGAGAATCTCAATCTCTTGGGGTCTTTTTCTATCATGTAGAATTGTATCCAGACTGGTACAATTATTACAGTTAAAATAATAGTAATATATTTTAAATTATCTTAGCATTTAGCCCTTTAAAGCTGGTCCTTTTCTCCTTCTAATATACCTACCTTCAGGCTGTGGTCCCAGACACAGATGAGGTCCATTAGCTGGATCTGGAAAGCCGTTACAGCGGATAATAGATGAGTAATATTTTGAAGATTGTTTTGGAATTCTAGTTAGATTGGGATCTGTGTGGTTGGTGTAATACAGGCCAAATTTTTCAGAGAAGCCCACTGCCCATTCAAAGTTGTCCATCAAAGTCCAAACTGTGTAACCTCGGAGATCAACACCATCAAATACAACTCCTATCATATATAAAACAGGGATGGGGAGAGATTCTTAAAGTGTGATTTTATACAAGTTTAATTACAAACTCATACACAATGCAGACTCCTGAATAATTTAAGTTGCAGCCTCTCTAAGCATCTGGACTGCTTTCAAAACTTCATTTTGAAGGAGTAAGCACAGAAGGAAATCCTAGAGCCAGGCATATAGAGTCACCTTAAGCTTAATGCAAAGTGTGTTGAAAAAATAGCTTTTAAGATAACCCAGTATATATTAAATGTTGCACACACACCCTGTTGTGAACATACTGTGGTCCTTTCCCCTCCTATTTTCCCCATAACAACAACCCTGTGAGGCAAGTTAAGCTCTGAGAGAATGACTGGCCCAAAGTCAACCAGTTGGTTCTCATTCCTAAAATGACACTAGAACTCACAATCTCCTGGTTTCTTGGTCTGCACCGTAACCATCTTAATTACTACACCAAAATGATTTTAAATATTTCCAGTAAGGATAGTCGAATATAGGCAGTGAACAGATGGTTACCATTTTGCTGCTTTCACATTTTTATCAGGGAGAGATTGTTTATACAGAAGTCACCTGTAGTTGATCATTAGCCTCTTCCTTCTTTTAGTAAAACAAAGCCATCAAGTTGGAAGCAACCTCAAATGTTTCAGTTAGCTCCCTTTTCAGGAAAATCTCCATTCTAATAGTCCCAATAAAGTTTTAGCCTCCTTAAGTAATATATTTTAACTTATTTTTAATGTTGTTAATATTTCTAATGCTAACCTGTTCTTGCTAGTATTTTTAGAGTTCATTTTTTCCTCTATACACCATACACAGCATTTGACACACTCACAAAGCTTTAAAAAAATAACAAATAGCAATTACTAACCTAGCTTGTTCCAATGCTACACAGGTAGCAGAATAACCAAATCTGCAATAGAGATTAAATTTTCAAAAGCAGTGTGGAAATTTTCCGCCATATCATTCACCACAATCATTCACAGGGTTAGAATGTATTTTCTCACTTTTCTACTCAAAACCCATCTCCATGCTAGCAAAGGTTCTTTCTCCATTACATGCATTCATTGGAAAATTAGTTAAATACTCACTCTTTCAGGGAAAATACAGATAAGGTAGAAGGATTAATTTGATTTGGAGTCTGCTTGTGGAAGGAAAACCACATACCTTTTAATGCTTCGTTGATGTAACTCTTTAAATAATGCATGCGCCAGGTATCATTCAAGCCTCCATCTATACGTTCAGAAACTCCGTTCTCAGTCACATAAATAGGTGGATTATTGTATTCTTCTTTGATCCATTTTAAGAGCCTTCTGAAGCCAAACGGAGTCACTTTCAACCAAAAGGAGCCAGAACTCAGCCAGCTGTGGTCTACTATGGAAGCAACACCTCTGTCAAAGCAAAAAAATATATGGGTTTTTTGGTGCTATCTGTGCTTGGCTGCTTTCTTGCAGACATCTCATTACTCATCTAGGTAACATCATCAGTGCTTGAAGGGTATGGGTTTATACTCTATTTATATGCAAGTGGCTTGCTCTGTCAGTATTAGTGGAAATGATTTGGTGGTTCCTTGATTAGGCTGTTTACTGTTAGCTTGTTGACTGAGTTGGTTAATTCTTTGATTGTGTTGTAGCCCAACAGCGGCCGGCTGAGCTGTTGGTGGAATCTGACAACAATGAACACTATGGGACTGCTCTGGAGGCTGAGGAAGACTCTTGGGGGTGTTCGGAGTCAGAGCAGGGACTACAGAGATCTATTGGCCACCAGGTGGTGTCTGAGTCAGGGACCAGTGAGGAAGAACAGAGGGAGGCTGTCCCTGATGGGGTCTGCGAGGAGGAGGGAGCAGCTTTAGAAGCACGGTCAGAGAAGAAAATAATAAAACCAGGTGGCTAATGATTGGCCTCTATATGTGGAGCGAAGGGAGGGGAATTTTGCAGGAAACAACAGTTTACTAACTTAGCCTTGTGGAAGGCTTTTGGAAAATATGTGAGTTGCTATCAAGCCTTGTTTTAATTGAGATAGCATTCTGGGCTCTCAGCAAGGGGGTTGCTTATCTCCGCATTACTTGTGGCATACAGCCAGGTATGCATTTGTGTGTTTTAAGACCTGAAACAGAACAGATTGTGGTGGTGTTTCCTTTTTGATTGTTGATCTAATGTTAATCTTTGCTCATCTGGGTTTTGATTGCTAGTGAGGATGTATTTTGGTCTTTTTATTTCTTTTTTGGCTTTTTGATTGTCTCTTTTAAATAATATGTAGATGTTGTTTAGCACTATGGGATAAACATTGCAGAGATAAACAACAAGTTGTTGTTTGGTTTTGAACCCAGACTCTATGGCTTCTAAAAGGATTTACAATTTAGTATTTTGCCTGCAAGGCAAATGGTCCATGGAACAGCACCAAGTAAAAATGAAAGTAACAAAAAAATAATTGGCCAAAATATTGTGAGATGTCATGAGATTTTGACATTCTCATAAAATCTTATGAGATTTTGGCATTCACTGCAATCTGCAAAAATACTGGTATCCATGTAATTAAAAAAAAAGTTTGGAATTGGTGACTTAGTGTAAATTTGTGACTTGGTGTAAAATGTAAATTGGTGACTTAGTATAAAGTGTAAATCCAGATGCTTCACTAGCATACTTAGTTAGAATGTACATAGTGTTAAGAACATTTTATGTAATTGCACTTCTTTTTAAAATTAACATTCAGTGATTTCCCCGAGGAACAAGATCTGCATATTAATCACCTAGGCAATGAGGTGCATAGTGCAAAAGTGAGGACACCAACAACTGTAACTATAAGGAGCTGGGCCACTTATGCACTAGGATTTCATTTAAGGACCTATTTGATAGAAATGATACCCATTTACAGACACGCTGGAAGCAGTACAGGTATCCACAAAATTTATTTTATACTGAACAAATAATACATATGTGTATCAAAGATCAATACGTAACAGTTTGTGGCTCTTTGAGAACCAGCCACCTATATAGTCTTATGGAAATTTTAGATTTTTTTGCAACTGGGACCAGTATATAAGCTTTGTGCCTGTACCACGTGATATATAAGTTGCTTCAAAATAGCAATAGCATAGCATTTAGGCTTATCTATCACCCTATAGTGTTTTACAGCACTCTCTGGGCAGATTACAATGCCAGCATATTGCCTCCAACAATCTGGGGTCCTCATTTTACCGACCTCGGAAGAATGCAAGACTGAGTCGATCTTGAGCCCCATCAGGATCGAACTCCTGGCTGCGGGCAGAGTTTGCCTGAAATACTGCATCATAACCCCTGCACCACCAGGGCTCTCAAAACATGGGAAGATTCTCATTTTATCAAATAACAACACAATGCTCAATGTTACTGAACAATCAGAAAATCCAGTCATTTCACCCTCAAAAATGGCTAACTTTGTATTTCATTTTTATTAAGATTACTTAAACGGTGCACAATTTAATGTAATATAAAAGCATGCCTGCAGCTTACCTATCCGCATCGTAGGATGTTATATCAGCATGAAAATTTAAATTGGATGCCAGGATTGTGGTGTAGTGATTCAAACCAAAATAGTCATACGTGCCTTTAATTCTTTGCTTTTCACTTTCAGTAAATTCAGGGAGCCTGCATCACACATAACACAAACACACATGGAAACAGAAAAATAGATTTTTACCTGATATATTTATTAAAAAAGAACTGGCAAGGTTACATATTACTATATCAGCTGAACTCTGTGATTTATAATGTAGCATAAATTCTGAGGTAGGCACTTTGTTATCTCAAAAGGGCAAAAGCAGGGCAATTGAAAACTAACCTTTTACCAAGAGGATTTCCACAGGAGATGTTCTTAGGTAATTCAGAATCTGGTCTGAACATGCCCAGTTTTGTGAGTGGAATCAGGAACTGAGTTGCTTTACTGCTGGTTTTGTTGTAGTAGAAATGAACACTAGCCTTCTCTTGAACTTGCGCAGCTTCATGAATTTCATGAGCATTTAGTATCTATGTTTAATCATCCAGGTCATGGTTGCCTCAAAGATGATATTTCAAAAGACAACTGCGCTATGGTTCCCCCCCCCCTTTCTTTCTTTTCCTTCCTCAAGGAAAAAAAAAACCATAGTCCAGTTGCCTTTTGAAAAAGCACCATTGAGATGAGCATTTAGTGTTTCCGCTAGCAAGAATCCTCTACTCCTATCATTTCATTTCATCTCAGCTCATCCCACCTCCCAGCATCTTTCTCCCACTCTCTTGTCCTTCATAGCTTTTTGAGGTCACCAGAAAAGAAGATATCCTGACAGTTGGTTGAGGAAGCGGGCCTGATTGTTCCAAGGAGTTTGTCAGCAGTCTCCTCACCACCATTCAGAAACATTCAAAAAGCTCTGAAGAAACATCAACCATCAGGGCCCTCCAATTCTCATACGGTTGCTAAGATACGGTCATCATAAGACAATTTCATTTTTAACAGCTGGCCCTTAGACTCCCTTTTCCTTCTGTCTTCCATTCCTTTTCCTTTTGTGACAGAAGGCAGTGGAGAGCTTATTCAATGGGTTTTATTTACAGTCTATCCCGAGAACTATTCTTAGAATAGTTACTTACTATTGACTTACTATTGAGAATTACTTACCGTGATGTGCCAGAACTTCTTTCTTGTATTCTCTTTTTCATCAGATCACTATAATCGCCGGTTTTGAAAATAGGATGAGCAAACCAACCAGCAAAAAACTGTGGCAGGATATCACATGAAATCAAGAATTACACACACATTAACCAACTTATTTGCAAAAGAGCACATCCTTAAACCTCTTCCCCCAGAAACCTGTTGGGTCTCCACATTGTAACCTTGATGTAGCTGCTTGGTAGTTACAGCTGCTGTCACTTGTCCTCCAGGGACACCTTGTTGATGTCCTTCTAGCCCTAATCTCTGAGAGTGTCAGAGCTCAACTAAACTTACAGCATTTCTATTCTAAAGTACCACAATTATTCTGAACCAAGTTGGAAAAATCTGAGCTGGTCTTATTTCCTAGTATTTTAGGTGTACATGCTGCTGCCATGTAACTCTTGTTTTAAAACTGGAGTAAACAAGGATTAACATAGGAAGCATGTTCCATCACGGACAGGGATGGGCAAACTTTTTGACTCGCAGGCCACAATGGTTTCTAAAATTTGACAGAGGATCCGGGCCAAAATAGGAGAATGGTGTGTTTGTGTGAACTAATATAAATTGGATGTGGCCCGCGGGCCGTAGTTTGCCC
>JAEANM010022984.1:0-11470 GCA_017656035.1 Myanophis thanlyinensis
ATATTAAAAATAACAATTTAAAATTCCAACCAATAAAACCAATTTAAAACCAATTTAAAACCAATTAACACCCCCCCCCCCCAACCAATAGTACTAGGCCAGACCGGCTTGTTGAAACAAAAAGTTTTTAGTGTGCGCTGGAAGGTCCGTAGGTCCGTAGGTCCGTGATGGTCGGATCTCCAGGGGCAGTTTGTTCCAGAGGGAGGGTGCCCCTGCAGAGTAGGCTCTAACCCTTGGGGCTGCCAGATGACATTGTCCTGGCAGTGGAATCCCACCCAAGGAGGCCCGCCCTGTGGGAACGCACGGGTCGGCGGGAGGCTGATGGTGGCAACAGGCATAAGTAAGTATCCGTAAGTAACCAGGTCCCAAGCCATGGAGCGCTTTATAGGTGAGAACCAGCACCTTGAATCACACCCGGAAGGCCACAGGAAGCCAGTGCAGCTTGCAGAGGAGAGGTGTAATATGGGAGCTCTGAGGAGCCCCCAGAATCACTCACGCAGCCGCATTCTGCACTAACTGCAGCCTCCGGATGCTCTTCAAGGGGAGCCCCATGTAGAGAGCATTAGCATAGTCTAGTCTTCTACCAATATAACCACTCTCCCTCCTCTGCATATGTCCAAACCTTCTGAGTCTGGCCTCTCTGGCCTACCAAACCCAAACTATGCAGATTGTCTGAAAAGTATACAATGACATGTAAACAAGAACTCATGCCAATGTGGCACATTGTTGTGTAATAATAAGAACAAGACTATGGTTCTCCTATTGCTCCTCCTTGTAATATAAATCTAATGGTTAATCAGTTGAAGGTCAAATACATTGATTCCCTGATTGGTGAGTATGTAGCCTGCTTGGTGATATAAGAAAACTTGGAAATTCTGTTTGCAGTTGAATATGTGTGATGAGCCACTTATATCTAAAAATCTTATCTAATACTGATGTTTTATCCCTTTAAGGAGATTATATAACATGACAGTTCATTTTTGTTCTTTGAAATGTTTCAGTTTAGCAAGGGCATTTTGCAGAATCTTGTCTCAATAGTCTGCACCGCTTTCTGTGAGAACTCTGCATACATTATAATGTCCTTCACCAATAATAGGTTTGAGTGTTGTGTTGCATAAGCAAATGTGGTGTAACAATTAAAACAATGGTCTAGGTCTAGGAGTTGGGAAATTCAGGTACTAGCATACACTTAACTATGTAGATTGGATTAATTTTAGTCCAATCACATTCTTGCAGCCACATGATTGTTGTTTTAGAGGTAAATAGGAAGACAGTAACAGGAAGAACATTATACATTCATGTGCTTTGAATAAGAGGTAGAATATAAATATAATAAATACAATTTAAGGTTGAAAGCAGTGCTGGAAGAACCCAAATATCTTTTCATACCTATAAACATTTGTTTGGTCTCAGGTAATGTTCTGGTAAATTCCAGAACAATGGAATAACAATATATTTCAAAATACACCAAATGTGATTTCAGATCTATAATTTGCATGTGTGTTTGTATGTGTTATATTTGGTATGTGCACAAGAGTGTTTTATAGCCTTATACAGTAGGTCAGGGCTGTCAAACTCACGGGCTGTGGGCCAGATGCGTCATATGCTGAGCCCGCCCCCACCCGGTTTACTGAAGGAGGAAAAAGTCCCAATACATCACGTGATGCTGCCATGATGCCACGAGTTTGACACCCCTGGAGTAGGTGATTGAAATCCACAATGCAAACAATATTTTGTTTGATCTCTATCTTCTCTCATAAGGGTTCACAGCAAAAGGGACAGCGGATAGGACATGTGCCTTTAAGGAAAATATTTATTTAAGAAAACAGTCTAATATATAAAGCAGGCTAAGGTTTATGGAGAAGATTCTAAGCTACATCGCAAGAACTATGCTTCAACTTCTTTTAAGTATAGCATTGATGTCACCTATACTTCTGCCACATAATATAGAATAGAGTTAGAAGAGACCTTGAAGATTTTTCTAACTGAGCCTCCTACCCAGTTCAGGAATTTTTATAACATCCCTGGCCAATGGCTGATCTTGAAAACATTGAGCACCCATAACTACATAAGCCATCCTGTTCCACTGCTTAATAGCTCTCACAGTAGAAAATTCTTCTCTGTTAAGTTTCCACCCATTAGTTCTTGTCTTGCTCTAGGGTGCAATGGAGAATTCATTCATAGTCTCTGCCCTGTGACTTCCTTTCATGCATTGGAGGACTGCTACCGTGTCTCTCCTTAGCTTTCTTTTCCTTTGACTAAACAGATCAAGTTCCTTCAACTGCTCTTAATCAGAATAATCTTCCAAGCCTCTTACTATCTTTGTGGCTTTCTTTTGCACTGTTTCCATTTTCTCGGGATCCTTTCTGATACCATTCGTCAACAGGTTTACTTCACTTATTTATATGACCTTCATCCAAAAAAAAAAAAAAAAAAACCCTCTTCTTCCATAAAAGAAAGTAGTTCTAAGACAAAACAACCAGCAGCCTGGTCATTTTTCTGCTTTAAGAAAAAACATGATAATGGGGGTTCTTTTCTGTTTTCTCAATAAAACTTTTGCAGCAGAAGCTTCCACAAAACTAACAAAATAAACTAAATATATAAATAAACACATGCAATTAGAGAAGCATTTAAGGATAATTGAATTGTGCCTGCTACAATTACCCCTGCAAATGCACTCTGAGTCTTTCTATGATCTGATATATATCTAATTGGTAAAAATTCTAAAAAGGATAATGCACCAATAAATACAGGAACTATACCTAAGCAGTGCTCTAATGGGTGCTTATTAATAATAACTTTCACTCTTTTCTCTGTTTTCACTGCCAGAAGATTCAGGAAGAGGCTGCAGCTGCTTACTTATTTGAGATGTATATGTATAAGAAAATAATCCAACCTTTTGCAGCTGAATCACAAATTGAGCTAATTAGAGTCAGCTGAATTAGAACATTCATCCTCAACCAGTGGCTTGTCTCTGGAAATTTCAGTGTTTTTCATTAGGTCTAAGTGAAACCATTTGGATGGTTTACTGCTGTGCTCTGTCTTTCATTAGAGGGCTGAATGCACTTAAAGAAACTAGAAGATAACAAGTTTCAAAGAAATTCAGTGGGTTTATCTAAAGGCAAATCGAGCAGGGTGGCTTAAAGCTATTGTTCCATTCACAGAAGAAGATATGGAATGGAATGGAACATGATTCTATCAAGACTTCTGTGAGTGGTAGAAGATCCAAAGGTAGGCTTCCATTCATAGGACATACAGTAGACCAGGGGTCAGGAACCTTGGCTCTTTCATGACTCCTGGACTTCAACTCCCAGAATTCCTGAGCCAGCCATGCTGGCTAAGGAATTCTGGGAGTTGAAGTCCATGAGTCATGAAAGAGTCAAGGTTCCCGACCCCTGCAGCAGACATTCACTGACTAAAGGCCTCTTCCAAATCTGAGGATGAAAGTATGGCCCTTCGATTTCTCTTTTCTTCTGCAGTTCTTTTGAACATCCTTGAATTCTTTCCAGAAATTCTTTCAACTTGGCATAGAACATTTGAAGGATGTTGAGAGTTGAGGGTTGAGAAGAAAGTAGGAACTGACATTTGGAAGCTTGTGAAACTCTACTTACGGGGGATTACATTCCACCTTCTAGCTTAAATCCTGGGATTTGTGACTATGTTGCTAATTTTATTTTTCATTGTGAAATTTGCCAACTCCTCATGCGTTAGATGAAGCTGCTAACTTCTATTGTCTAAAAAGAAATAGAATTTTTTTAAAAAAAATCCCAAGACTATCTAAATTGCGAGCCAGGGTGGGGGATGATTGCAAAGGAACGCTTTAACAATTGAGACAAATACTTTGGTAACTAAAATGTTAGACTTTGGTCATCATTGTAAAGAAACTTAAATTTGTGGTCAACGTGATACTATGTGTCTTTCTGCAACACAAAAATCTGGTACCTCAACTATTAGACCAAACTGCCTCTCAAACATTGCTACTTGTTCATGAAATACCTCCAATGAACTATATGTCATGCCTGAATCTGTGGGGGAAGATGAGCTGGTACAGGAGCCGGCAAAGGGCAAGGGGAAGGTTCCATTGGCTTTGGAGGAAACTGGAGAAGGGCAGGGCTTTTCAGGATTAGAAAGGCTTGTAGACAGGGAGAAGTAGGAGAGACAGAGCTCAGGTGATGAGCAGGGACCACCCCCTCCTGATCCTAAAACACGAAGAGAAAAGAGAGAAGGCGAGAACAACGCAGACTGAGTGGGCTACAAAGGAGGAGAGTGCCCTGCCTCCTTTCATAAGGCACACCTGGGGACTGAGATGTAAGGAGATGCCAGTGGAGGGGCATTTGTTGGGAACAAGCATTGAATTTGTGGAGCCTTGCCGATGTCTGGAAATTACTGTGCTCTGTCTTGTGGGGCTTGCCTGCTTCGCTGAACTTCTTGCTCTGGTTACTGTTTTGCTAACCTTGTTAATTGGATTTCTTGCCTTGATTACTGTTTTCTTAACCTTGCTTACTGAACTGCTGGCCCTGGCTACTGGTTTGCAAACCTTGCTTATTGGACTACTCACAGCCAGAGGCTGTTGAAGGTGTGTGAGAACTTTGCTCTAGGACTGGTAGCAAATGTAGGAATGTTTGGGGACAAAGTGGGAGCAATAGTTAGACCTGTTCTCTGGTTGTGTTGCTTTTGTGCCATGCCTCGGGTTATCACATCTATTACCCTGTCCTCTCTGTCCAGTTTTCTCTACAAGGAAGATTCCACTTTCAAGAAATCAAAGTAAAACTAGATGCAATATTAAGCACATAGCCAACAAAGTGATCTGGATTTGCAATGTATCTTTTTTTTTTTTAAACCACAAAGGCACTGATTCAAATACGGACTATTTGTCTTATGTTCTTACTAGAAAGCATCTTCTCTGACTTGGGGATGGAAGAGTCTGTGCTTATGCCTCCATTTGCTTTCTAATTTTGTTTTAGAATAATGCTGACTTCTTATAAAATATATAATTGAATTATATATGAACCAGGGTAATGTAGTAATGAAGATGCTGAATAGAGCCTAGGAAGTTGCAAGTCCATTTGTAGCTTTACAAGCTAACAGTGACTTTAAGCCAAACCGTATTTCTTGATTCAACTTACTTCAAAGGACAGTTGTTGTGAGTATAAAATCAGAAGTGATGTCATTATGTTACACCCACTTGAGCAGGGTGCAACACAAGCGGAACGGGATAGCAATCCAATACATAATGCATCTTCACTGAACCACATAAGAGAAATGTAAAGATGTTATTTTCAGATAATGAAGATCATCTTGTTTCAATTATTAATTCTGTGTCATGAAATGGAATTCTCCCCTTTAAAAAGGATCCAGAACTAGCCAAACTTTACCCAACATTATTTAAAAGAATAAAGTAATATCTCAAAATACGGACCTACAGACCTTCCGGCGCTCACTGAAGACCTTTCTGTTTCAACAAGCCGGTCTGGCCTAGTACTGTCGGTTGGGGATTTTAAATTGGTTTTAAATTGGTTCTTAATTTTTGCGTGCATTTTAAACTGTTCTAATTAAAAAAAAAATTAAATCTTAATTCAGTTGGCCTTAATTTAATTTAATTTTAATTGGTTTTTAAATTGTCTATCTGTGTGTTTTATTGGCTGTACACTGCCCCGAGTCCTTCGGGAGATGGGGCGGTATATAAATTTTGACAAATAAATAAAATAAAATAAATAAAAGCCAGTTT
Source organism: Myanophis thanlyinensis (assembly GCA_017656035.1). Taxonomy (NCBI): domain Eukaryota; kingdom Metazoa; phylum Chordata; class Lepidosauria; order Squamata; family Homalopsidae; genus Myanophis; species Myanophis thanlyinensis. Next base: position 5,729 of record JAEANM010022984.1, read on the forward strand.
AGTGTTTAAAGGCATCAGGCTAGAAACTAGGAGACCATGAGTTCTAGTCTCACCCAAGGCATGAAGCGAACTGGATGACTTTAGGCCAGTCACACACTCTCAGCCCTAAAAAGATGACAATGGCAAAACCATTTGCAAAAATATGCCTCCTCCAAGCTGTATGGAGTCGTCAAGGCAGTCACCAGAAGCCAAATCTGACCTGAAGGCAATAATACTAATATCTTGGTTCTATAAAAAAATAAGAAGCAAAGCTCAGCCGATCATCGTAATAAGTTTGGATATATCAACTGTCACAAAGTTATGGAAGACTGGGCAAAAATGACATGTTCCAGGTAAATCTCTTGAAACAGATTGTGTTATGCAGAAATGTGAAGAAAAAAAATGCATGGTATTCATGAAACCTATTGCTGTTTTTAATGGAAGTTTCTAATAAAACCATCTTATCTGAGAAACAGTAACAATTTCATGCATCAATTATTCATAATTTTAGGGAGCTCCAAAGACTGTATAAACTTTGAAAAATGCTATTCATCCACTTGAACAAAGCTGTAAAAAGCATACTACTTTTTTGTTCTTTAAATTATGTAGTGAATTGGTTACAATTCACTGCATAATTTGACCTGCCCATAGCTTATGGCCAATTATTTTAGAGACATAAATGATTTCTTCCCATTAATGCTCAGTTTATACTACTTAGCTTTTAAAATATATAAGGAGGCAAATGGTTTAATTCTTGATCAGTGATGACTCCCTTAAGTTAGCTATAGTGACTTCAGTAGAAGTGGGATACTAATGCCCAACTGCACTTAAATATATTCAAAGAAAATAAGCAATTTATTACAGTGATAGAAGCAGAATGATATGATTTATTTTACCTTAAAGTCTTTTTAAGACTTTAAAAGAGTTATTTTGGGTAACTGGAATGTTTGCTACTGTTAATATATATTTATATGTATGTGTATATAGTTGTGTGTGTGTGTGTGTGTGTGCATGCAGGTCTAGATCTATTCAGGTCTTTTCCCGTGTAAGTTTGAGAATATCTTCACAACGTTTCGGCAAAGTCCCACTTGCCATCTTCAGGCTGGTGCCTTCTGCTCTGATGTGATGTCCTGAGCGGGTGATATTCTCAAAGATATTCTCAAACTTACATGGGAAAAGACTCAAACAGACCTAGACCTGCCTTCCCATTCTTCTTTTGCCCTCAATCGTTCCCACCATTAGGCTCTTCTCCAGTGAGTCCTTCCTTCTCATTAGGTGGTCAAAGTATTTGAGTTTCAGCTTCAGGATCTGGCCTTCTAAAGAGCAGTCAGGGTTGATCTCCTCAAGGACTGACCGGCTTGTTCACCTTGGAGTCCAAGGTACTTGTAGGAGTCTTCTCCAGCACCATAGTTCAAAGGCCTCAATTCTTTGAATGAGGTGGCTGGATGGAGTCGCTGAAGCAATCAGTGTGAGCTAAAATAGACTCCAGGGAATGGTAGAGGACAGGAAGGCCTGGAGGAACATTGTCCATGGGGGTCACAATAGGTCAGACATGACTTCACAACTAACAACAACAACTGGTGACTACATGGAAATGTCTATCTTATTTTATTTCTTAAAGTTTTATGCCACCCATCTTCCCTATAAGGTGACTCTGGTAACACAACAGTTGTGTTACTTTCATAGCAACAAAGGTGTTTTATTGCTCTTCTAGAGTTTTGTTTTTCTTTTGATTTACCAGTCTGCTCCTGTAGCTCTGGTATTTTTCAATGATTTTTACTCAAAGATTAATAAGGTCTATCCTTAATAACCTTTTTTCAAAAGCAACCAAGCTCAGCTACTGCTGTGAAGCAACTTATTTCCAAAACTGGCTTATCGAGACAAAAATGATCAGGATTAGCACCCATCTACTATATCAATATTTATCTCTCCTGAGCAGTTCCATCTATAAAGTATTTCTCTATACTGAAGATTAGGAGTCAGGCCTTATAAATGGTTATGTACTTTTACTGTAACCTGAATTGCTCAATAGTCACAAGCCAACTGTGTATGACAGCAGAATTTTCCTCTCCCTTAATCTGGGATTGTGCTTTTCTGAACAATAAAAGCACCAGTCAAAGGCAATTCACAAAGGTTAATAATAACAAAGATGTTTAAGAAATCCCAGTCTCAATATGCATTTACCAACACAGATGATTAGAAATTACTTAAAGGAAGAAAAAGAGACACCTGCTGGCTCAGAAGGTAATAAAAACTATCATATCAACTGTTACTGAGCAGACAGTGCCTGGTGTTGGCAAGAACAGGGCAAATCATCATCTAGAGGCTAAATCATAGTTAGTAAAATCTGGGGCTGTACCATTGTGATTAAGGCAACAGAATAAATCTTTTTAAAGAGTGGGAGACAAGCCAATACTGGTTCTAAATCCCAAATATGGACTAAAAACAGGGTAAAACCCCTCTGGCATTGATAGTAAATATCAGCACAATTATCTTATCTTTTCCATAATATCTGAGGATTGCTGTGATGGCCTTTTTAAATTATATCTTCTGTTAATTTTATTAATTTTCACATTGGTTGATTTGTGATATGCCGAACTACAAGGTATTGGTCACCACACTATAAAAAAGATGTTGAAACTCTAGAAAAAGTGCAGAGAAGAGCAATCAAGATGATTAGGGGATTGGAGACTACAACATATGAAGAATGGTTACAGGAACTGGGCATAGTGAAGAGAAGAACCAGGGGAGACATCATAGCAGTCTTCCAATATTTGAAGGGCTGCCACAGAGAGGAAGGGGTCAAGCTGTTTTCCAAAGCACCCAAAGGCCAGACGAGGAGTAATGGATGGAAACTGAACAAGGAGAGATTTAACCTGGAAATAAGGAGAAATTTTCTGACAGTGAGAACAATCAACCAATGGAACAGAAGTTGCCTTCGGAAGTTGTGGGAGCTTCATTACTTGAGACTTTCAAGGGAAGATTGGACTGCCATTTGTCAGGGATAGTGTGGGATCTTCTGCTTGGAAGAGAGTTTGGACTAGATGACCTACAAGATCCCTTCCAACTCTGTCAATCTATTCTCCAAGCAATTACATAACATGTGGAATACAAATATAAATATACTATTTCTTACTGGCAATTCATAATTGCAAAGGATTTTTTTTTACTCTTGGTATAGGATGCTGTTTCATAAGACCTCTCTTCTGTTTAAACCATGCCCTTAATTCCACAATTGTTATCCATATTTAAGCAAATGTGAATAGAAACCTCTCCTTGAAGGTTTAGCTACTCAACAAGGTCTGTGTTCTGAGAAACCAAAGAGAGTGTGCATGACCTTTGTACCCCACCACATAGATGCTAAATAATCTGGCAAGAGCAAAAAAATTTACCCAAAGATATACCCAATCCCTTTTAAGTTAGATGCACTTCTATTATGTCATTATATGCTTAGTGTAGCTATGCTAGAATCAGTGTAATCAATCAATTGTAGATTGTTACAATTGACAGCACCTCCTTTGTTCTGATAGAAACCACTTTCCCCTCCATAATTACCTTGCAAATAGATTGCGATCTAGGCAACTCATTTTATAAAGTAGAGAACTCCAGCACTGTATTCTGACTCACCTATGTGGTCATTATGCAGTAGAAAGAAAATTACTCTGGAACAGAGGTATACCTTTCTGTAATGCATCGTTTACATTTTGGACACCTAGACATCTTTCATAAGGATACATATATTGTATTTCCTTATCTTGACTGACCAGTGGATTAAAATAAAATAAAATAAAATAAGAGCTGGGTTTTGTACCAGCAAGTCATTTACCCCACCCACCCCACTTTTTACCTTCATTCTTATTCCAACAGAAGGGGGGGGGAGCCCCTTCTTGTTAGTGATAAATTTCTTCTGCCACTTTCATTTAACTTCTTGCATACAAAAGGAAATACTTTTAGTAGTCACGTGACTTTTAACTAATAAAATACAACCTGCAATTTAATCCTCCTTTTTAAAATATTTTTTATTGAAGATTTTAATTACTCTAGTAAAAGCAAATACAAACTAAACTCAAAAAGAGAGAGATAGGAAAAAATAAAGAAAAGAAAAGAAAAAGAAAGGAGAAAGTAAGATAAATGATTTTTGATTTTCATCATGATATAAACAAATATCTTTTCACCCCCCTAAAAAGATTACAAACAAACATCTCTTCTTCCTAGTATATAACCTATCTCTTATCTAAATGCAAATTCATAAATCATCAACTTTTCAGTACTGGCATCAGCAAAAAATACGCTAATGAGTTACTAGAGCTTTAAAGAAAAATGTCTGATTTTAATTTTGGTTAAACAAAAATATCCCTTCCTTTTACTTCTAACAATTTTGATCTTTAATTCATTTGTTGTTGCAGGATTTGGTATCTTCTTAAGTTTTCTTTTTTCTTTTCCATCCCAAAGGCATCTTCTTTTGTAAATCCAATAAAAATTCATTGTTCTGGTTGTTCTCTTGGTTTATCATTTGTATTTCCACTTTAATTTTCAATCCTTCAACCAGAAATTTAAATTCCTTATCATCATTATCTATTATTCTTCTAGAGAATACTTACAGTATATATGTCAAATTCCATGCCTCTCAACAAAATTAGCACCATCCTGTTCTCCCATTTTTACCCAGGCATGGAAATCAAAACTGCATATACATAATTCAGAAAAGAAATGTCATATAGTTCTTTCTTATTATTTCTGAAAACAGCTGAAAAAATACTACATGGTTCCATAATTCTACCACCTATATATTAAAACTGTAGACACTTGGAATTCCATATTCTTTTTCCTACAAAACAAAAAAAATTGAAGATTGAAATATTGTCTTATGATTTCTCCATCTGAATTCTGAAGAACATTATCTCACAATATTGATCAGGTCAAGTCCATTTCAAGTATAACTCCACTTTAAATAAAATACTTAGCTTAGACAAAATATTATTCTTTAACAGTAACACAATTCAGTGATATCTTTGCCTTCTTGAAAAACAATGTGTGATATTGTCCACTATTTTACATGGCACAATACACTGTAGAACTGGCTCTTGATTCATGTGAATCTCTACTTAAATGGTGCCTTTTATCTGTGAATGTTGTCTCTTCCTCAAGCTATCTCTTTTATTTATTTATTTTGGCCTATTCACATTTTTCCACTCTCTCCCCTAAACAATTGAAGAACTGTTTGCCTTCACATAGCATATCCTTTGTTTCAAAGGCAAATATAATAATTTGACAGCTCTGACTGTTATGATTCCATTGCCCATAGAATAGAAGATCGTATTCCAGGAGCAGATCAGTTCTGCTTTGAAGACTTAAAAATGCCACCATATCACCCTCAGAGATGAAGAATAAGGATCAACTTTTCCACCTTTGCAAAGAAAACTTTCGATGTTCTGTTCAGTAACATTTAAGCTTCAAGGAAAAACTCATATTATGCCTTTGCAACAGTACTGCAACACAGTGCTACATTTTTCTTACAACATAGGAAAAAAATAACTTAAAATACTTGCAGTAAAGTTTGGTTATGAAAGAACATCAGGCTAGAAATATTTCATACTGACCCTGAAGTTTTAGGTTAAGTTTTAGGTTAAACTAAAAAATTATACCTTTCAAGAAAGGCAAGCTCTACAAAGGGTGGTGCGCATACCAGAGCGCATCATCCACACCAAGCTTCCTGAATTGCACTCCATCTACAACAAAAGATGCCAAAACACAGCCAGGAAA
>JAEANM010022985.1:0-11470 GCA_017656035.1 Myanophis thanlyinensis
AAAAGTAGATTAAAATTTAAAAACCCACAATTAAATATATTAAATTTAAAATATAAATATAAAACTTAGTTCAGGGGTCCCCAACCTTGGCAACTTTAAGCCTGGAGGACTTCAACTCCCAGAATTCCCCAGCCAGTGTTGGAGACCCTTGACTTAGGTTGGAGACCCTTGACTTAGTTGTCCCTAGTGCAAGTTGGCTGCAGCAACAGCAGCTACTTGGTACATTTCTGGTACATAACATTTGTATGGAAACTGTTGCAACTAAGCCTTGAGGTTCATGGACTTACAGTGATAAAGTTTCCTGCCTTAAACAGGGACTTTGAGTAGAAGACCCCTTTCCAGCCTATGATTTAATGTTCTGTGAAAAAGATAATTCACAGGAGGACGTTCCAAAAAATGAACTGACTGATGGGGATACAGAAAACCCGTGCTTGTGCATCCAAAAGCCTCAAGCTCTCTGCAAGTAACAGGAGGAATTTATATTCCATTTTTTTTAAAAAAAAAAATTAAGGTTGCTTCAGAACTCGGATGATTTATTGACCTAACTAAGTTCTTATCCGTAAGAAAACAGAATGTGGGGCCCTATGGAGAATGTTGAAATTTCTTGTAATAAAATTTAGCACTTCAGACACACACACACACACACAGAGTAATGAGACATGCTCTGCAACTATAATTTATTTTCTGCAAAAGTAGTTTCCTAGGAAACCTCTCTTCTACCCCTAACACCCGCCATCCTTTTTCCACCATAGCCAAGAATCGGTCTTCCTCTTACTTTAAAACTCCAAATCAGCAAAATACTTTCTTGTTTATCTTTTGTCTAAACCTCCTTAAAGAACTTTCCTTTCTCTACCTGCTTCCTGTAGTATACTTTGTAGATTTTAGTGAGTGAGTGACTGATGTACCCCAAACAGATGTTTATACACCAACATCCTTCCAAGGACTTAAGAGTGGTTTACAGTACAATTGCTTAAAAATAAACAATAACAAAGTATTTTACAAATAATAGCAGCTTCAAAGCAGGCATGCCTCCAAGCTTCCATTCCTTTTTAACACCCAACTCCTCTTTAGGCTGAATTCAAGCAGGAGAGCAGGAGAGCTCAATACACTGATATCAATATCAATACACATATTTTTATATAATTAAAAAAACACACACCCTGAATTGGACTCTCGTGGCAGCCAAGGATACAACCAGAGTGATGAAGTTTGACTCTTAGAAGTTCAGCCACTATGTTCTGAACCAACTGCTGTTAGAAGGTGGGTTCAGCAAGATACATTAGTCTAAGGATGAGGCAATGATACCATAAATCACAGCAAATCTTCTTGGAGCATGACCATACTGATCATCTATGAACATCATTCAGGTTGTTTGACCCAGTTTTCAGGAAATATATCAGAATATCTGCAGCATGTCTAGCTCAACAGTCATAAGTTTCCTCCAGGGGTTTCATTTAGGTATTAAAAGGGCAGAGGGAATGACCTCAAAGGACTGGAGAAAGAGCCACTACTAAGTTAACAATCAGAGAAGCAAGGTTCGAGATGGCCCAAACTAACTTGAGAAATTGTTTCAGACAATCCCCTCCCTAGTTCACATGAAGATAAAATGAAGGAGGAAAGCACATTCAGATTTGCAAGATTCCATTACCATAGCTGTTCCAATGAAAATCCAATCCATGTCCTGACCTACATGGGATATGTTTCTTAGCTTGGTCGGTCTTGTTAGCTAACCAAGTAGAAATACAGTGGCTCGTGTAGTTAGATTGCTGGGTTGGAGGTTAGTAAGCCCATGTTCAAGATCCAAGTGCTACTGTGGGGTGAGTGAGCTCCTGTCCTTCACTCCAGCTCCTGCTTGGGACATGAAAGAAGCCTCCCAACTGGGCATCCCCAGGGCAATGGTGATGTCACCAGCTACTCCTTTCAACCTGAAAGGGTCTCAATGCTTCTGGCACAAGTACGATTCTAGGCTAATTTAGAGTTGAACCATGTGGCATCTCATAATGGAATAATATATAATTCGCCCACCCCCTACTCCCACATTCTCCTCATGGATGCTGACTGGAATCACCCAGTTAGAAGACCATGTGACTGCTGCAAAATATTGTTTCCATCCCCATTTCTCACAGGGTGGTCCAAAGAGATATCATGGCAAATGATATTAAATGTCCCTGAGAGATCTAACAGGACAAGTATGTTGCTACAATCCACAAAAGCCCAAATCTGGACCATCAGCTTCATCTGGAACAATCAACCAATGGAACAGCTTGCCTTCAGAAGTTGTGGGAGCTTCATCACTGGAAACTTTCAAGAAGAGACTGGACTGCCATCTGTCAGCAATGGTGTAGGGCAGGGGTCGGGAACCTTGGCTCTTTCATGACTCATGGACTTCAATTCCCATGCTGGCTTAGGAATTCTGGGAGTTGAAGTCCATGAGTCATGAAAGAGCCAAGATTCCCGACCCCTGGTGTAGGGTCTCCTGCTTGAGCAGGGGGTCGGACTAGATGACCTTCAAGGTCCCGTCCAACTCTGTTATTCTGTTCTAATTCTTTCTGCAAGAAGCCCTATACCCTTTTCCAACAGCTTTGCCAAAAAATGGTTGGAGGTAGAAGTTAGAGATTCAGTGAAAGTCGTCCAATAGGGCTGTATCAAGAGATGGCTTGCTGCATTCAGTAGGAGATATACTTCAGCCTTTTTAAAGGCTGACCACACTACTCCAGCCCTCATAGCAGCATGGAGCATTTCTTAAAGCTACATACATATTACCTGGCATGGAACCACCCCCAAAAAAGAACCCAAACAGAGATATATGCAACCCATAGGTGGCAGAACTCATTCCACAGAAAACTCTACCCTCCATCTGTACAAAGGAATCCCAGTTTGTCTCACAAGACATAACTTGTGTTATGTCCTATAAGATGCTGTATACGTAGCATCTAAGTCAGAGGGAATGTGAGCGATAATTTGAATTTGGGAGACTGCCCTCCACCCTGTTCTGTCCTAGGCATCCTAAGATGAAGAAGCAGACTTTGCTTTCCACTAAAACTTCTTTATTAAGCTACAGAGAAATTCTTTGTTTATAACAAAACCAGGCTGATATCACAGTCTTTTATCAAGCTTGGAACATGGCCAGAGGATAACTCACAATTACACTCAGCAGTCATGAAGGCAGAAACAGAGCTTCCTGAATCTATACAAACTCCACTCCCCTTTGTTCCTCTTTTTAATCTCTCTGGGAAGGGCCAATCACCATCCACCTGTGCTCTTCCTTCGGAGTCAGCCCTGATTCCTGAGCTGCTCCCTTCTCCTGGTAGCTCTGCACATGCGCACATCAGGAACAGTCTCCAGCTATTCTGCTTCACTGCTATCCGACTCAGACTGACAGACATCCCTGGCTCCAGCTCTGTCTCTGAGTACTCATTAGAGCCTTCCCCAGACTCCAGGACAGGCTCATGTTGTTCCTCACTGTCTGAGTCTGTCACTGGCAGACCGCAACACAACACAACACACCTCCCCTGACAATGATTTTATTAGGATTAGAATTGGGCAAGAAATAAATACAAGTAGATCTTGATCGATGCAGTTAATGAATGCCATGAAATGGTCACATTATTCTTATTCACACTATTCAAAGTGTGGAAAATGTAATAACTTGTTTGAGCTTGATGAAAATAGGCAATGAAAAATGTTAAATAAATGTGTGCAGGTATATTAATGAAATATTACAGTGAAGAATGAAAAGAATATACTTAAAATTTAATTTTTTGGCAAACATAGTGGTTTGCCAAACAGAGTAGTTATAGAAAGCAAAACAAAAACAAAAATATCCAATCAGAGATTCCAATATCTTGTCATACATTAGCATTGTTGTAACCATGTTCTTGTCATTAAAACACATCATATTTTGCTCTAATGCAGTGTCAAGCCTATTCTTTTTAAATGTGTTCAGTTTTTCTTAAACAGGATCTTCCTCCTTTTTGCACAATGATTTGCACAATGTAGTGTCTAAGACCCCCAACTGCAACTGCACTTGAAGTTGCCTCAATTATACATGCTCCAGCCTCACATGAACTGAATTTTGGGGCACCTTAAACACGAACTGGTATGAATTTACAAGTCACATGAAATCAACTATCATATTATTCAGACCTGCACTAATTGTGAATACGGTATGCTACCTACATACAACATACTATCTATACCTGCACTAATTGTAAATATACTACCCATACACACTTACTTTCAATAATTACATTTCAATCAAATAAAACAGCATCTGAATTGTACAATTTTACGAAAGCAAATTCTTGCATTGGAAATAAATGAGCAAAACAACCCTCTATAAACCTAGAACCATAATTTAACAGCAAACACAAGCAAGCTCATGATGCTTACTTACTTTTGCATAATTTCTAACATTTGGATTGTTTTCTGAAGACAATCACCCTTATTTCTCCCAGAGAGGGAAAACAGGGGTGTTTTCTTTTTCTGAGATCAGTTTTTCTTAAACGGCTCTTAAAATGCTGCCGCTTCCAAAACAGGCAAGCTGTAAGTTGCTTTTGGTGCATTCTTTCTTTAGTGCACCAGGTTTTCCATCATAACCCATCTTCTCCCCCCCCCACACACACACACATATACACTTGCAATTTCTTCCTCACTGTGAGATAATTCCTCCACAGTGATTCTCTCTGCAGACCAAGCAACAGGTTGGATGGGTAAAGCTTCGCACAGAAGCCTTATGTGTTCTAGGCATAATTATTTCTCCTTTGAAAAGCAAATGTGGCATGTTAAAAAAGCAATGAGGACACAGGGCTTCATAAAAGGATCTGGAAATGTCTTCTTTTGCATTCAGTATAGTTTTACTTCAAACTCACAAGACAACTCAGAAAGAACTTGAGAGGATTTCAGTGATTCTCCATTAATAGTTTCATGACCTCTTGGTGCTATCTTTTTTATATAATAATTATTTTATTCAAGTTTTAAAATACAAAGATAAAAATACAAACTACGAAAAAATGTACAAAGAAGAAAGGAAATGTATAGAGAACAAGAAAATATATATATATTTAAATGACTCTCTTCATCAAGGCCAGTACAATTTTGATAACTTATTGCCTTCTCCGACACTTCAACAAAAGAATGCCTCTTTCATGTCTTATCTATAAACAAAATACAAAGCCTTGTCGTTCAGTCCTAATCAACAAAAAGTCATGAAAAGTTACTAGAAATACAATGTGTGTATTTTAAGTTTATTCAAATAAATGCACAGGTATAGAATAGCTTGTACCTGGCCCAATAGTAGTAGCTGCAAGAGGGATCTTGCAGTCCTAGTGGATATGTATGAACCAGTAGTGTGTGGCAGCAGCCAAAAAAGCCAATATTTAATTTCTTCAAATAGTGTCCCACATTTTTATTTATTATTTTTCTTTATCTCTTCTCACAAACTCATTCATAAGTTTAAGACATCTCTTTTTGTAAATCCAAAACTATCGAAGTCACTTTTCTGACATTATTTGTATATCCTCTTTCATTATTTAAGACATCGGGCAACTTCATGTATAAATCCAATATAACATTGTTTTCCATATCATCCTTGTAGCTTGACATTTTTAAAAATCCATTTTCAGCTTGGATCTGGCTTGATCATTGGCTAAGAAATCATATACGGACTTGCATACAGATTGGATTACTATACCTTTGGATTACCTGCCATACAATTTCATCATGCAAAGTCAAAGACAAAGAATACAATTTGTACTTCAGAAGTAAATATTAAGCTTTGTAAGGAAACTAGTGTGACCATCATAAGGTTTTTTATTTGTTCTTTATGATTCAGAGCTGATCCGCCACATGAATTCTAAGTGATGGCAAGGGTAAATATTCCATATTTTCTCATTGCTTTTAGCAAATGTCTTTTCTTCAAACTGACTTATTGGAGAAACACCAAACAGCCTGTTCTTATTCTCTGAACAACTTAATCAAACACCAGAGGTTTTTCATAGCACTCAGATTACAATCTTACTTCTATGGTTGGACTGTCAGCCAGCTTTTAAAAGCCCAACAGTCAAGACAACTAAAAATATGGTGATGTTCACTGACCTCATCCAATGCTAGGAAGTCAGCTGCCTCCAAAATGTTGTAAGCTATTAAGGGCAGCCCTCTCCAGCTGTTGATTGTACCACATTACTCAGTTTCCACATATGGGCTTGGTTCACTCATTATACTTACCTGTGATTATTGTACTTAACCTGTGTTTGAAATCAATGACTGGTTCATATAAAATGTTAAAGTAAACTACATGGTTGAAAACCCAGAATAGCTAGGTTCATTTGGCACTGTAATACAAAGCCGCTGAAACCACAGCATGGGAGTAGTGTATGCAACATGAACCAAGTCACAGAGACAATTAATGTCTTGATTCTTCCCAAAAAAGGAATTCTTGTGCAGGGATTATAATTCTCAGAATTTCCAGCCAACATTGAAAAGTTTGGCTGGGCTTTTATATTGTCTTTATATATGGGTTTCTTGTTTCCTAGTATTTGTCCTGTTAAGATACAGGATCCTTAATTCATTTTCCATAATAAAGCTATTTATGAGTGATGCAACCAGTTTTATTTTTCAGCCAGCTTGTTGCAGAGCTTGATGTGATTTCAGGCTGAGAAGGAAGGAGTTACACAGTTGGTTCTAGGCCTAAAGGAAAACTACAACTAGCATCTCGCCCTCCAGTATCTTCACCCCTGCAGTTTGCCATAATAATTTCCTTTGCTCTTATTCAGTGGTGGGATTCAAATAATTTAACAACCAGTTCTCTGCCTTAATGACTAGCTGAACCAGCAGTTCTCCATACTGCTTAGAAAGTTAACAACCAGTTCTAGCGAATAGGCACGAACTGGTAGAATCCCACCTCTGGAGGTACTATTATATTATAGCAAATAGCTATTTTAATCCCTATCACTGTTGATTTCTCCAAAGATTTTTAAAGATGTTCATAGGATTGCTTGTTTGGTCTTGGATTAGTTTTTATGTGCATTTGTTATTTGTAAAGCATGGTTTATTGTGGTTATATCCAGCCAACTGTAGCTGCTGTTGTTGGCTTAGTGCAAGTCCCACCTTAGCCATGAAAACCAGCTGGCAAATTTGTCCAGTCACTTTCTCTAAGCCCAACTGACTTCACAGTTCTGGGTTGTTGTGGGGAAAATAGGATGAGAAAGGTGTGTTGAGGTTTTTTTCCTCCCTTATTTGTTAAAAATAATAAAGTCAGGATATATTTAAAAAAATACATGTCTCAAATGATCCCAGATCCAGATTCCACACAGGAGGTGATATGCCTTTAAGAATCTGTTCTTAGCTCTGTGATCACTGAACCCTCAGGTTTATGTTCCTAAAGGCTATCTTTCAACCTTGATAAATGATTGAAAATAATAATAATAATAATAATAATAATAACTGATGTTTGCCGCTGCACTGCCTTATTGCATAAGTGAATTATGTGCCTTCATTGTCCATTGACACTGTCTCCATCGAAAAAATATTCATTCATCTACTATCGTTTACTGCCCTCATTCATGCATTTGTGAGACCTCATTTGAGTTGCCTAGCCAGTGGGGCCACTTTATAGAAATACGAGCTTTTTGAAGACTGTGAATGCTCTGCTAAAGAAGCTGAAATTTTCGGAGGACATAAAAGTGGGGAAAAAGAGGAACAGGTCCCAAGTTAACTCAAGGTAACTTTCAATCTAGATTTAGAAGAAAAATCTGATTTCTCAGTCTTTCCATTTTTGTTCAGTCTCTGGAAAAAAAAAGGAGGGGAAGGTGACTCCGGGCTGCAAAATGTTCCTCCTGGGATGGGTTAGAAAGCAAAGTCAAGAATGAATGCCCTTCAGCCATCCAGGCACTGCCATCTGAAGCTTTCTAAGAAGAATCGCACAGCCAAGCCTGAACAAGGGGATTTTAGTCAGAACTTGGCCCCATTGAAAACAGTGATTGGAAAGGCCCCCAAGGCAGCATCACTACTGCAGTAATCGGGGTAAACAGAAAGATATTTTTCCCCATTCCTAATTTTTCCTTCAATTAAATAGAGAACTCGCTTATCCAGACTCTTGTTTAGGCCCAAGTCATGATTCGTTTAAAACTTCTGCCAAGATATTTTAGTCATCTTCTGGCAAGGACTTGCGAACCACAAATGTTACATAGCTGCTGGATGAATCATTGCTTTAGGTTATCTAATTTCTAGACCAGTGTCGGCTTGCTTCCTTCACTTTGCAAAAATTCAAAGGGCCAGCCCTGAATGTGTCAGGAGAAGGGGAGCCCTACATGGAGAATTAGAAGTTCTCCAAGATGCATCTGGAATTAGGGAAGCCTAAGTTAGAGTAAACCCATGGGATGTGCACCAACGCATTTCTATGTGTCAGATCAGAGTGGTGGTGATTTTATATCTGAAAAAAATGGATCCTAATTTATTCTCTAGACTTTATAATATTTTGAGCCCATGGCAATAGCTAAACAAAGACTAAGCATTGTCTAACCTCTCTGAAATCTCTCATTATGCAAAATGTAGTTAATCTCAGTTAATTTCTACTGTACATCCATTTGCCTTTTTATTTAATTGGTAGTAAAATTCCTTCTTTGTTTCTAGTCACTTTTTTCCAAATATAAGTATTTCTCTATGCAGGTTTCCAAATAGAATTATACATTAGGGTGGAGCAATTTTCCCCCATAACACATTTTTGTGTCTTGTGTTCAATAATAAAATATTTCAGTAAATTCCTTTTGACAAACATCCCAAACCACAGACAAAACAACTGTCGTCCTTATCAGTCTCAACATGTTCAAAGGTTGAGAGGCATAAGATTGCACCAACCACATAAAGTATAAACATAAATTGTCTTAATGCCATCATAGCCCTCGATATGCATGAGGTGTTTAAATGCCAAAAAGCTTTCAATGAAGTATCTCTGGTCCTTATTAACAGCAGAGTTACAGTGTGCTCAACTCTGCAAATACTGATCCGTTGAACTTATACAGCAGTGATGACGAACCTTTTAGAGACCAAGTGCCCAAACTGCAAGTTGTGCATGCGGTGGAGGGCTGAACACCAGCTTGCCAGTGGGAGGTGGGGCATCACAACACCAGCAGCTCTGCAAGAGGCAAGATCTTTTTCTTTCACAAGCTTCTGTTTCATCGTTTGTACGGAAACTTCTGTTTCTCTGCAAATGACGGCAAGAAACGCAATGGAGAAACACGGTGGAGGTGAGCTGGGGCGACAGCACACATGCTCATGGAGGGGCTCTGAGTGTCACCTCTGGCACGTGAGCCATATGTTTTTCCATCACTGTTATAGAGGCTACTCCTCTATAATTTATGCCTAGATTAATGATTGACTAAGGCCCAAGTTCACAACAATCACTGCTTTTCATGAACAGACACTTCCATGGATTATTTCATGTCTGTTTGAAATATGTGTATGTATTACCCCATTCCAAAGACTCAGAGTAGTTAACAATCATAAAATGTGTACTGCACTTTTCTTACCTTTATACATTTGCAACATGCTGTGTTTAGCAAAGTACAACCAAAATCCCTGAGGGAGATGGGTAATTGAGAACAAGAGTTGAAAAAGTATTTTCTTCTGTCTGTATTCTTTGGCATTGGGGTAAATATTAGGATTTATCCATCCACGTCATGGATGCTCCTGCTACTTTGATAATTTCTTTGCTCTTCCCCTGTAACTTTATGGGTACCTGCCAGCCAGGGAGACTCACTGCTTGGCACCATATCTCCAATATCTTTGAGGCGATCCATAAATGTTTTTGGTGGGGAAAACTGGAGTAGGTCACCAGGTTTTTCTCCAGGCCGGAGCCATGTTGGCCAGAATAATAGACCTTTCACCATCCCACACAGTGAGGAATGGTTAGTTTTAGGAGGGGGAGGAGTAAGGCAAACAAATCATGGTTAACACATTGAGTGAAGTCAGGTATTCTACATAGATTCCTGTATATGATCCATGTTGTGTTTTGTTTTATTTGTTCATGATGTACTTTCCATTTATATATTTTATACCTGTTGAGTATTTTAACTTTTTCACATTTTTTATAAAATTTTGTACTTTGGCTTATATTTCTCAACTTGTTTTACTATTAAAATGTTATATTCTGACCATCCTTACATAGATTTATTTCAGAGCTCAACCCATATTCAGTTGGACACTGTACAGAGATTTAGTTTAAATCATATTAGACATACTCTGTGCAATTTTCACAGCTTTGCATTCTTATGCATCTCAGAAATGAAGCGCATTGTGAACTCAACAATGGTGAATGCATAAATTATGCTTTGTGGCATTTCACTTTCATTTTTGTGGCTTTTAATTGTTAGAAGCCACAAAATAAAATAATTGTTCTTAACTACTATAGGATTCACTTGTTGACTTCTTTCAAGCTGCGAAAAAGTAGGTGAGTTCATTAAATTTCACCAAATTCATTTCTGGACATGATAGAAGAAATGTAATGTAAAAGGTGTGCTTTGAGAGAAAGGAAGTTGGAGGATTTTCCCCCAAAGGATAACATAATTTAAATGACAGCAAAGACCTGGAGTAAAAGATCACACACTTATTCTGTTGCTTTTTGACAACATGCAGAGTAGGATGAAACAAACCTTCTAAGGGATACTTTAGGGCAGTGGTCGCAAACCTATGACACACGTGCCAGAGGTGGCACTCAGAGCCCTCTCTGTGGGCATGTGCACCATCACCCCAGCTCAGCTCCACCATGTTTCTCCGTGGCGTTTCTTGCTGTTGTTTGCTGGGAAACAAACGTTTCCCTGCAAACAACTAAACAGAAGCTCACAAAAGAAAAAAGATCACGCCTCTTGCAGAGCTACTAGTGTGGTGATGCCCTGCTTCCTGCCAGCCAGCTGGTGTTTGGGTCTCCAGGGTTTGGGTCTCCGGTGCACACGCATTCGCGCAACTTGAAGTTTGGACACTCGGTCTCTAAAAGGTTCACTTTGACTGCCTTAGGGATACCTTAGAACCAGCAAGGATTCACAAATACTGTCAAATGTCATTTTTGAATTAGCAAAAAGTTGCAATATTAAAGAAAATAAGAGAACAAACTTCATGATGGTGAGATGGTGATATGATACGAAATGGTAATACAATACAAAAATAACTCAAGAGTTAAGAAACAGACTTATTGATCATTAAATCTAATAGTATCCTTTGCCACAGAGGTGTTTTAACTTGAATATAAGTAGAATATTTTTATTTTCCCCCTTTATGATAGGGTGTGATAGAGTTCCCAAAGTACGTACTGGAAGACGAATCTTACTGAGAATTTTATGGGTAGACTTACTTAAAACAAGCTCCCTCAAATTTTCAATGATCCACTCTGTGTGGGGATGATTGCTTTCTCAGTAGCTGGCAAACCACGCTGAGAAATGCAAGGTCAACACAATCATCCTTCTCCAGGAAAGGTGAG
>JAEANM010022986.1:0-11470 GCA_017656035.1 Myanophis thanlyinensis
TTTTTTGTTTTTTCTTTAATGTTATGTGTTTTTTTTTTGTGTGTATGTGTCTTAAAATAAAAAATTCTTTAAAAAAAATAGTCTGTTCTTCACTGTGGCACGTGAAACTTACTTGTTTGGCTCTCCCACCTAAATCCTCCCCAGCTTCAATCCCAAACAAGATAACTCCCAAATGTCTCAACTAGTTACCATGCCAACTAAAGCAGCTTAAATGAAATAAGGTCCTGGAATGGCCTCTGTACTGCTCTGGGTCTGCTGTGCTTTACAAAAAAAAACTGTTTCAGAAGGACTCAGAGGTGCTATTAGCTTGAATAGCAAATATCTTTTGATTGTCTCTGGACAATTTAACAAGAGCCTAGAAACAAGAGCAAAAGCAGACTTTCCTTGGAGCTCCACAGCTCTAGCAGAATTTTAAATCAGCTGGCATCTGGGTAGGTCAAACATGGCGATGAGCTCTCTCTCCTCATCTTACCCACAATAAAGGTATAATTAAACAATGTAATAAAAAGCAGGTTTCAGTGGATGCCCTGTCTTTCTTTCGACACTTAACTCCAATTCATATTATGGCAAGAGAGCACGTGAGGTTGCTCGGGTTACAACCGCTTCAAACCAAACAGCACCTCCTGGGCAGAAAATACTGACAGTAATAATTAGCAAATCACTGCATAAAATTAGCACTACGAAATAGCAATTTAACTTCAGAACAACCGTAGCAGGGGACAATATCAGACCTTTAATTTGTGCTGACTCAGAGGCCATAGAAGTCAAAAGGCTGGGCCACACTGACAAAACAAACCAAAAGTGTGAGTCTAAGTATTGTTTCACAATTCCCTTTGCAGTGAGTGAAGAGTTCAGAAATATCTGCTACAGATATTCTTCTAGAGGAAAAAAAACATTTTTTTTTAAACCAAGAAGCTGCTGGATTTACAAAATTCTGTTTTGTTCACTGCACCTTTGTTTATGCAGATTCACAACTATGTCAACTCCAAAATATTCCCCAAATCCAAACAATTGGATTGGGTTTCAGTTGGGTCTGGTGGTCAGTTCAGTTGTGTTATGGTTAACATTTTCCCTTATTGATTAAAAGTTGGTATGTAATGAACATGTATCAGGAAAACAGAGGCAAAATTAAAGAATGGTCAAGAAGATAAAAGATTCCTCTGTATATTTTTTAGCCAAATCTGGCATTATGAAGTCCATCAGCTGTGGTTTGTTGCACTTTTGTTCAACTTTGTACAGGTGGCATTTCTTAACTACTGACTTGTTCAGCAATTATTTGAACATACTTTGAGTGAAACTTATTGTAAGACTGGTCCTCAAAGGTGAGCCATTGCAATGTTTTTACGGTATTGCAAACACCATTTGCAACATTTGACAAGAGGTCAATGGGGAAGCTGGTACAAGATCCCAAATGGCAACCAAGTGATGTTGTGCATAATGACGATGTGGGATTCGCTTAACAACAGCAACTGGAAGTGCTGTTGCTAAACAGGGTGATCACAAGACATCACACTTTACAACTGCATCACTTAACAACTGTCTTGCTTAGCAATGGAATTTCTAATCACAAGTCGAGGACTACCTGTACAGTATGTTGTTTTATTGCTGGTGCAATCAATTATGTTGTATTTTATTCCTTTCCATGTTCTGCACTTAGACATAAGTACACACTACATAAGAATCGCTACTAATTATTACTAAGAATACTACTACTTGGGCTTGGGCTTTTAATTACTCATTTCAGGATGAGCTTGTGCTGTCCAGCTCAATTCCTTAAAATTGTAGTCTTAAAAAACACAAATAATTTTAGAAAGGCCATATGAACATAAACAACTTGCATAAACATCCGAGTGTAAATGCACTGCTCACTAGGCAAAAAGCTCAGGATTATGGTATTATCCTGGCATTTGGGTTATTACTGGGCTTCACAATAGCAGTGCCGAAAATGTGTGCTATTTATGTGAAACTCAGAAATGACACGAGTCAGGCAATTTTAAGAATATTGATGTGGCTTGACTGAGGAATCAGACAAGCTACATAGAATCCTCAGTGGGACAACCCTCAGTGCTCATCATTAGAACATGTGTTGTCCAATTGATTTCCTTTTATAAAACAGAATTATCAAAGCGCAAAATATCACCTCATATCATGCATTTTCCCAAAGAACAATCCAGACCTCTAAATGAGTTCTCTAACAGGTGCACAGCTTTTGCTAGGTCAAGGATCATATCAGTTTTTCAACAGTAGCTTGGAGGCTGTACTGAAAGATCACATAAATAGTTTTAAGACTTTAATGGGAGCATGTGAAAGTACGATTAATACTGCTACTTTTAATTATTTATCACACATTTCCACAGATGCACATACAATTACAATGACACCCAGCCCTCCCGTCTGAGTTGATTCTAAATTAACTCAGAAGTACATGAGCAAAGTTTATCCCTGACTTTCTTTTTCCAAGTATAAGCATACAGCCCATAAATAGTATTGTGTGTAAACTGACTCCAAATTAAGAGCTTACAAATCCAGTCAATTTTTCCTGATACTTTCTCAAATCTCCTTGCCAATGTACCACTTCAACTGCCCATATCAATATTTTCCTTCCATCTCCTTGTTTCCCCCATTGAGGCATCTACTACAAAGCCCCCATGTCATCTCCCTAGCACCTCTGCAAGTCCCCATTTGGCAACTGCCTCATTTAGTGACGTTGTAGTTAACAGAGATGTTGAAAAAATAAGTGACCAATCCTAACCTTTATGACCTTCACAGGTCTGTAACGCAAAGGAAAGCTGAAGTAAAATAATAAGCATGGCCAGTATCACGTAGCTACCACTTTACTTAATGACCATGTTGTTGGTTCCAATTATGGTTGTAAAATTTGTGCTTGTATTCAAACTCAATTGATTATTGCATGTTAATAATGGGGGGGAACAGTTTTACATCAATGGCAGTGGTTTTCTCTGTCAGTTTAGTTCAATGATATGAATAGCAAAAGTCATAAAAATGTCAGTGTATCTATGAAATTATTTTCAGCTGGCTTCCTCTTTCGTCCCATTAAAAAAAAAATCCTTATACAATACAATACTCTACAGGCAAACATTTGTGACAGCATCGGCTTTATTTGCTTGCCTTAGGCAGAAATTTAAGTGGGGATAGCCATTTTGGGGAGCCTGCACACAATTTTATAAAGCTCCTGAGAAGCAAATCTACAATTATGAGAAGAGCATCAACATAAAAAAGCAATTGGATGGATCCAACAAACAAAGACATTTCATACTCCTTTTAATAGGAAATGCCATCCTCTGCCTCTGGTTTTGTTTTGTTTTTTCAGTGTGTCATTTCTACCATTCTTTGGACAAGATAAGATCACAGGAAGCTACATTACGGCGATAGAGATCAAAATAGCTCGGCAACTGTTAGGAATGTTAAACTCTAACAGTAGTTGGGTAGGCAATATATAAACCAGGATTATTATTTTGGGAGTTAAGATGTACTGTTGCTTTAAGTCCAAGTGGCTGCTAATTAATCAAGCAGCAATAAGAAGATGCCAGAATCACTTCTGAGTGTGGGTTTCTGAGTGTAGGTTTCTGAGAGTGGTTTTCTGGAAGAGAGTTGTTTGGAGTGGATTGTTGTTTTTCTGAAGTTTGTATTTTGTGAGTATTACTGAACTCAACTGAACTGAATTGACTGTGTATGACTATGGACTGTTAGATGGACTTTGCTTAAAATTCTAATTCCAATTAAACTAAACCTATTTTACTGCTCAGTGAAAGTGTATAGTGTAATATACCAAAAAATTACTCTCAAATACGCTCCGTTGTGTACTCGTTCTCCTAACGGAGGACTCTACTCCTTAACAGCAACTATATGTGCTAGAGGTTTTCAAGCTTTGGGGGCTGCTACACTGTAATTAAACTATACACATGGACATCACATTTAGAAATGGCAATAAACAGAAGGAAAGTGGATTTTATTCCACTAGTCATTGGTGACTATAGGGGGTGGAGCTTAACTCTGTTTCGAGGCTGCTTGAAGACACATTTCTGCGATCAGGTGCCTAGCATGACGCTGTGGAGTGCAGTTGCCTCCCCACTGAAGTGGTACATATTTATCTATTCACCTTTGCATGCTTTTGAACTGCTAGATGAGCAGGAGCTGGGAGAAGAGGGGCGGGTTTCACTCCGCTGCGCAATGCTCAGGTCACGAACCCCTGCTGTCAGCCTTCTAGCTGACAAGCTCAGTGTTTTAACCACTGAGTTATCGCACCACCCACTTGTACGACTTCCTTCAGGAGGAAGAGGGATCTCCAAATCTCCATCAAATACAGAAGTTGCTTTTTCCAATTAAAAAAAATGCACTTTCACACTTTTTCACTTTCACATAAAACTATGCTCAGGCAGTATATTCAGTACATCAGGGGGAAAAAAATTCATTTTTTCAGTCTTAACTTTGGTTCCTTTCATTTCTAATTGCCTTTTTCATATAACCTTGGACTGTATTTTTGTACCTTTCTCTAAATATTTTTATATGTATGTCATTTTTGTTTTTAGAAAGCAATTTTCCTTTTGAGCATTATTTTTGCATATATTTTTTTCCAGTGCAGCTATATATTACATAATTGGGAGAAGTGAAATTGCATACTGCTTTAAAAGTAAAGAAAGTTCAGATTAAAATGAGAATAAATCCCCTCCCATCTTTTTTAATTTTCCTCCAGAATCTAGAAAGACAGAGAGCACAAATCTAGCCAGGAGGCATCTTGTCACTGAGTGTTCAAATGTTTAGAAATTGTTTTCCAAAACTTTTATTTTGCTCTAAAATGAATTTTAGCCAAGTGTTTCTGAAAAAAAGAAAGGAACACACTTTAAAAATTCTTTTGTCTTAGTTTTTCTTAGTTTTTCCTCAAATAAGACACAAAGATTTTCCAAACATTTTTTTCAGCAATCATCTATGTTAACATTTTAAATTAGCTCTAAATATAGCAACAGATTAAGCAGATGAAAATAAACTGGCTGTTGTCATTTAGATTTTTAAGATGATAAACTTTCTAAGAGGAACAAAACAAATCTTATTTAAATCACTATCCTTAGTTAGGTGGTCTACTCCTAGATCTGAAATGTATAAAAATAAATAATAGCAAATTTATATTAACTAAGGTGCTAGGGTTTTTAAAAATGAAAAAAGCTAAACAACTAGTGTTGCTAATTTCTACATTAAAACATTTTGAATGAACACCAACAAATAAGAAGTTATTGAAGTATAATGATAACACCTGATAATTCATTAATTGCATGCCTGCTACATAGCTGTATTCTTAGACAAACTTTAACTAGAGGAACTGAAGTTTGAATCAAATGGCAGAGTTTTCAATACGCTAAATATCCATAAGTCTTTTATGTTTTAAAATACTATCTGATAACCCGGTGTTGCCCATTTATCCCAATCGTGTATTGGACAGAAAAAGGAATGAATTATATGTATAATCTGAACCCTGAGCCGCCTTTCTTTCCTCTTGTTTCACCCTCTTTTTAACCTCACACCCAACCTTCCGTAAGGGAAGACAAGAGGCTCACTTACTCTCTTGTGAAAGATAGCCTCCAGGTTTATGTATCTCCCACCACTACAATCAGCTTCCACACCACATGATCCGACCCAGGAAATCAAGCCACGCTCTGCTCCGTGACCCGCTGCAGCCAATCGCTGAGGCTACCTCTGCATTCCGCTGAGCTCCCCATGACCCACCTTGATGAGCGCATGCCCAGACAGAAAGACAGACACACACACACACATACAGGGGTGCCTTACCCCCACAGTATTTGTTTCCAGAGAGTAAATCATCTAGTTTGGTTGAGATTGGTGGAGGTGTTCCAGAGTTATGCTGGAACATACACACACACATCCAGTTATATATATAGAGAGAGATTTATATTATGCCAACAGCTCTTTAAAACTTCAGAATCAAATAGTTGCAATTTAGCAAGATACTGTATGGCTGATAGTGAATTAATTATGGCCAGTTTAAAAAGAATTTTTATTATTTCATTTGTCTCATTGACTTACATATTTTTTTCCAAAAGCACAACACTTGTCCTCCGTTTTTTTTTCTAACATCCTCAAGATACAAGGGACTAAAACAGAATGGGTGTTCCAAAATCTCTCAGGGGGCTGCCATGGCTGAGGATGGACATGGATCTTCATGGTCCAGGTGTAGTTACTCAGTTATTACACCACACTGGTGAGAATATTTATGAAATATAAATCAGATCAATATTTTGACATTAATGTGGCAGTGGAGCATTTATTTTTGCTCAATCTTCTGAACGCAAAAGGAGGAAGGAATATAAATTGGGGAAAACCACAGAATAGGAAACCCTTTCTTGAAAGTTTAGAACCCAACTGAATTAATATAACCCTAGCCATAATCTAAAGCAGAAGCATTTTGAAGAACTGAAATGAGCTACTACTGAAATCCCTAAAGCTAATCTGTGTACCTACATTTCTAGATCAAAGATAGTTATTTCTTACAAGCTATACATTGAATGAAAAGAGGAAACAAATAACGTTTCTGGAAATGTAGAAGCTATGGGCATGAGGAAACAATTTTTATATAGGTAGTCCTTGACTTACAACCACAACTGATCCCAACATTTTTGTAGCTAAGTGAGACAGTTAAGTGAATTTTGCCCCATTTTACGGCCTTTCTTGCTACAGTTCTTAAGTGAATCACCACAGTTGATAAATTAGTAACACGGTTGTTAAGTGAACAAGGCTTCCTTACTGACTTTGCTTATCTGAAGGTCACAATAGGTGACCACATGACGCCAGGACACTGCAACTGTCATAAATATGACCCAGATGCCAAGCATTCAAATTTTGATTATGTGACCATGGGGAACAAACGTAAGTGAGAAATACTGTCATAAGTCACCTTTTTGTAACTTTGAACATTCACTAAATGAACTGTGGTAAATCAAGGACTACTTGTATAAAATTGTTATATATTGTATTTTTTGCACTAAGACACTCCCCCCCCCCCCAAAAAAAAGTAGGTGGAAATGTCTGTATGTCTTATAGAGCGAATGTTGCCGAAGCCCCGCCTACTCACCGCCCCCACTCATTGGCCTCTGTGCACCCCATTTTTCTGTCCTTTTTTCCGTCCATTTTTGGCCTTTTGGGGCCTGATTTTGGCCCAATGATGGCCCAAAAAAAGGCTGAACAATGGGCTGAAAACAGAATGCATGGAGGCAAAAAATGGGGCATAGAGAGGCCACGATAGGCAACGGCAATCTCCGCAGCCTGGAACAGCTGATTGGTGGTATTCCGGGAAGTTGATCCAACTGCCCATCAGCTGCTCCTGTTAAATCAGGCTGTGCTGAAGCTGACCAGGCTGTTTGCTGTTTTCTGCAAGGAGGATTGCTGGGAGGCAGAGGCAGATTTTCCCCTCTTGTTTTCCTCCCCAAAAGTTAGGTGCGTCTTATATTCCGGAGCGTCTTGTAGTGCAAAAAATACAGCACATAGAAATATGTACAAGAACACATTTCTTATGCTTTAATAACATAAAATGCAGCCCTGAACTAAAAGGACATTTATGACTTTTGAGGGATAATCCTCATAATTGTCCCTGCCCTACTGAATTTTTTCCTATATTTATTTGAGTGCAATGAGATTTAAACTACAGCACAGCTGTTTTTGTTTTATAGGAGCAAAGGGTAGGTACAAAATGTTTGTTTCTGATATTTCTAATCTAGATCAAAGGTTATCCTAAGCAAGAAAAGAACAATTTACAAGGAAGCAAGGGCACAGGGTTTTTCTGCAATGAGGATGGGAATACATAAGAATACATGGGTATATATTTCAGAAATTCAGTATAATATAAATGAAAATTGAATCCTAATCTTACAAACATTCCAGTTTTTTATGTTTTACATGTTTTTTTTTAAATATCCTTCAAAATTTCCATTGGACAAAACTCCAGGATTAGGGCTGTAGCAGCTTCATACTCTGTTTTATTTAATAAAAAATATATAGTATATTCTGTCACTGAAAGAAATTTACTTTTGTAGGGCAGCCTTCCTTACATGGGAGACAACAGGATCATTAAGCGTAACAAATAACACAAATGTACATTTCAAGATATGCCTGTAACAATCTTCTGCATCTATAGGTATACATCAAATTACTACATGAGCATTTGCACATTGGAAGGCATTAATTTGCAGTCATTTTCAAACTACTTTTCTCTACATGATTAAAAGATAAATCTGGGAAAAAATCCCGAAGCCTACCCATGAACAACAGGTTGACATATTCAATTCTTGTAACAATAATCATAAATTTCTATACACTCCTTCTTTTAGCAGACCATTCTTATAACAATGTTTTTCTAGATGGTCTATTACAGCTGGCCTCCGTATCACCTTTCCAGATGCTAAGACTCAAGATGAAAAGTTCAAAATCTGCAGGCAGTTTTATAAGCTAGAATTCATTACACCTACCTCAGTGAAATTATTTATTTAATATTTAGGATACATTTCTTCAAAGTAGTCGATGTGTGGTGGCTGGAGTATGTCGAGAGCGGAGAGTACCTAGGAAATAAGATGGAAGCTGATTTATTACCAAAGCCTCATTTTACAGAAGGAAATGAATGAACAAAGGAAAAATATCTTCAGTTTGCAACTGTAGCTTTGATGGTGGGAAGGGAAATATAAACTTTAGAAACCTGAGACAGAAACTCACCAATGGAAAGAGCAATGCTGATATTTCATCATAGCAGATTCAAGGATTTAATAATGTCAACGTTTAGATTCCAACACACACACACACACATGCACGCACACACCATCATACACCTGGCTATGTTTGTTTAGTTATTTATTGTATTATCTAATATATTTATTGTAACATATTAGATGTATTATCACGTATTATCAAATGTATTATCTAATATAATAAATAATTAAACTTCAAATCAAATTTTATTCATCACATGCACAGTCATACATGGTACGAAATGCAGTGAAATGCGTATAAACTTTTTCAAATGAAATGCTCAGTTGAATGCACAAGATTCAAGAGTGCTGAAGCAAAGTTAACAACATAGTTAACTTTCAGAGAAGATTTCAGGTAAATCTGATATTTAGAGATCTGACATCGTTGCTTTTTTTTAAAAAAGTCCTTTGGGATTGGCACATCTTTTAAAAAATTATTTCTAGATTTGGGGCAGAAACATCCAAAATCTTTTTCTTTCTTATGGCTAGGCTTGGTAGAAGGAATAAGAAGTTTTCTAATCAGGAGATTCAGATTGACTTTTTGTAACCTATCGTAATGATCTTTTTCCCTAGGAAATTCACAGGAGTTTTCTGATGAGTTACAAGATGGAAGAATAGTTAAGGAAACAGTAGTCTAAAACACATGTAGAGTACCAGGTTGCCTTTTTGGCTCTCATGCCAAAATATCCCACTTATTACAAAGCAATAAATAAGAAGAACAAATATTCTGTCTTAACTTCAGAGAAAATCCTTACTAGGAAAGCGTATGCAGCAAAGAAAACCTTTTTTTGATTTGGCAGAAATAAGTGTGTTTTGATTTCAGTGTCTGCAGTACACATATTTAATTTCTTAAGACATTGTGTCTTATTTCTTTAATCACTGCAGCTTTTATATTTCAATTTGTATATGATTGATCTGTTTTATTGGGTTGCTTCACCTATAACTATCTGGTTTTCTACCAGCTGCAGTTTATAGTTGGTTTTGACAATGTTGCTATCTCTACAAACTATTTATGGTAGGATTTCTTATTGATAGTTGTAACATCTGCTTTTACCTGTTAGCATCAGCCAGAATAGAATACAGATTCCATATTTACAGTGGCTGTCTTTAAGTGATGGCTGTCATGAAAGTGGTGACCACTGTATGACTGATTAGTTTTAAAAAGAAATGAAATAGTCCCTGGCATGAAATCTAGATGAAATTTCCAAAGAAAGGAGAGAAAATGAGAGAAAGCATAAAAATAAAGGAGGAGTAATGAATTCTGGGGTGTGTTTTCATACATTCTAACTACATACATACATGCATGCATGCATAGTAAAATTGGGCCCAGTTGTGTAATGATCTGTTTTATGACTGTCATGACATACAACTGTAATTGCCAGATTCAATTACAGTATTAATTCAAATGTCACCTGTATTACTATTTTATTTGGTGGTGGTACACATTGGATTTACTATTCTGTGGTGTTACAGTGGTTAGAATATAGCATGGCAGGCTAACTCTGCCTACAGCCTGGAGTTCGATCCTGACTGGATTAAAGTTGATACAGCCTTCCATCATTCTGAGGTCATTAAATGAGGACCCAGATTATTGGGGGCAATATGCTGACTCTGTAACGTGATTAGGAAAGGGCTGTAAAGCATTATGGAGCAGAATATAAGTCTACAGTAACTGCTACTGCTTTTGCTATATAGGGTTAGCACTTGACAACCATTCACAAATAATACTTGTCTTATAATAAGTACTTTCTCAATATCTGTTCTGATTTTAAAGCAGGCCAATCCAGAACACTAAGTCTTTCACTTAAATATTCACTAATTGTCAAAGTCCAATCAAGTATAATCACTAACTATTTTAATTCTATTTACAAAGAAATATTTCTCCTTATTTTGAATATATCATAGTTGGCTTCTTAAAACAGTATTAGGATACTTTGGTGATTTTTACCACAAAATAACTATATATTATTGAATTAACTTGGCATTTCTTACAAAAACTCTTAATCTTCCTCATTCAGAATAACATGGTAATTTTTTATTTGCCAAAAATGCAAGTGATACAAGCATTATGATCCTATCATGTTTCTCAGTTTGCTTGTTTTTTAAATTTCTGTGTCAACTTATCAGAACTGATAGAGAGGCAGGAAACATTCCAGATTACTCAAATCCTATTCTTGAAAAATCAACAGACAAGCACAGAGATTAAAAGATAATTGAGTGCTGAACAGAACCTGACCAGAAGGAACTATATTTGTTTCTTTTAAGAAACCAACATCTTTAGAACTAATGTAAAACAATTATTTAACCAAATACAAAACACCTATTCATTGCCAGGTTAAAACCACAAAAGCCAAGTGGTGTAAACTTGTACAAGTAATAAACTAATACTGCAACAAATGCCTTCTTCTAGTTACATGCTATTCACTGGAGTATTCACCCTCTTACCAGGTTTGTTATTTATAACTTTTATATTCTCCTTCCTTTAATGTGTTAAAGGAATATAATATTAATATAATTAATATCAATTAATTCTTCTTCTTCTTCCTTTGACTGTTCCCGTTAGAGGTCGCCACAGCGAATCAACTGTTTCCACCTAACTCTATCCACGGCATCCTCTACTCTCGCCCCAATTAACTTAATGTCCTCTTTTAGCACATCCATATATCTCCTCTTTGGCCTTCCTCTTGACCTCTTGCCTGGCAGCT
>JAEANM010022987.1:0-11469 GCA_017656035.1 Myanophis thanlyinensis
GCACCAGCCTGAAGATGGCGAGTGGGATCTCGCCGAAACGTTGCGAAGAGATTCTCAAACTTACACGGGAAAAGACCTGAATAGACCTAGACCTGCATACCTGCACCCGTGAAAATCTATGAAAACAATTCAGTGTCATTTCAGAAATGTAGAAAATTGACTTTAAAAGGATTCTTAATTGTCTTGCATGATTTTCTTTTTAGAGTGGCAATGTGTAAACACAGGTAAGGAGACAGCTTTCTTACAAATTTATATTGTAATCTTAAAAAAAGTTTAGACTCCAGATTAGGAGTAAAATGAAATTCATAATTTCAAGGGCCTGCTTTATCACAGTGCCATAGAGGGGACTTCTGCAAAATTCAGTCTATGAAATCTGTCTCTGGCTGAACTTTTTGGAATTGGTTTTCCCCCATAAATATTGGAAACTAGTAATCTTTTATCAAAAAAGAACACACCATTATTGTCAGTCTTATTGCTAGAGTACAAAGTTAGCACTCACCCCTCTCCTAGAAGACTGAAATATTCTAGGAAATATTAAAAAGGCAGAATGTTATACCTCCCTGGATGAGAAAAGGAGAAATATGCTCTTGGAAAACAGCCCCAGTTAATAGCCCCTGGAAGACTGGGCCATCTTATCTACAAGACAAAAGACCTTCCCCCTCAGGACATTAATTTAGTTTACTTTATTGTCATTGCACCTTGTACACCGAAATTAAGTGCCATCTTCAGTGTACATTATAACCATAAAATAAAACACAAACATCCTTCACATTCTATATAACTGTAAACCCCTGATATTGCATTAATATTGCACTATACAATAGAATTCAATATAGTTACTGCTCTGGGATAGAACCTTTTTTTTAGCCTATTTGTCCTTGTTTTTATTGTCCTGTACCATCTGCCAGATGATAATAGTTCAAAAAAATATGAGATAGATCTTTAAGGAGTTTTGAACTTTCTTAAGGCAGTGAGAGTATAAAGCTCTTCCAAAGAGTGGAGAGGGCAACTGATGATCCTCTGGGCAATGATGTTAATCCTCTGGAGCACTGTCCTATCTGCCACTGTGCAGTATCTTCCTTCTCTCCATCATGTCTGTCAGCTCTTTACCTTTTCTTGTCATTGTGCCAATGTTAAAGAGTTCCTATTCTCCAGTGTGCTGACGAAGAGAATCCAATCAGTGAGTAGTATCTCTTTCCTCTTAACACATGACTGAGTCATTCAAATCCTTTAAACACTACTCCGTCCCCCTTTAGTCCCTAGTTTCTGACTCAGTTCTCTCTCATACACAACTTTAGATGAGCTCTATAATAGAGGAAAATTGTTTGGATTCCCTTCAGCACAGTAAGGATTCAATTTCATTTGGAGATTTCAGCAGTTGGAATTATTTTTCCCCACAGAGACTAATTGTCACGACAGAGCTGGCACTCATGGTTTTCCAAGAAGCGCCAGGCTCTTATTCAATTCTGAAGCTCTGGGAGAGTGGAACAAGGTCCTTAAAGGAACAGGTGGCAGGCCTGGCTTGCCCAGAGCTGTCACCTGAATATGCCTTCAATGGCTCCAAAGAAGGAGCCACGGCACTTTATTGCCTTTGCTGATGGCCATGGTTTGCCCAGGCTGCCGGAAAGTGGAGAGACAAGAATGGGCCTGGGAAAGCAGAGCCACATGCCTTATTGCCTTTGCCAGTGGTGCTGGTTCACCCAGGCCACTGGAAAATGGAGAGAAAAGAGTGGGTCTGGGGAAGCAGAGCCACATACCTTATTACCTGAGACCAGCAGCCATGGTTTGCCCAGGCCACTACTCAGCTGTTGTTAACAAGCTGTTGTTAACAAGGAAAGCAGAGCCATGCATTGCCTTTTCCCAGGACTAGTGACATGGTTTGCACAGTAGCCAGCCAGGGATCTTGCTACCAGCCTCCAGGAACAGAGAAAAAATGTGGAACTTTTACCTGCTATGGTTTGCCCAGAGCTGGCATAGTGACCACTCTTGCAGGAATGGGAAACAAGCCTTCCTGCTGCAGGAAGGCTTGGACTGGCATCCAGGATTCATCCTGGTTGCTCTAGCCAGATTTGTGTGCAGACAATGCCCTCTGCTGGAGACTGGAGCATCAGAACTGCAGGCTGTTGTAAGTTTAAATATTAAGTTTTTATTTCCCAGCCTCAGTTTGCCTTAAGCAGGCACAGCAGGGGTTCAGCTGTGGCAATAGAGATCCTGCTCTGTGTCTGCCTGGGAGGGGGAGCAGTGGCTTGCCCACAGTCTCCTCCCACACCTCGCCTTCAGTTGCTGTTTGGTTGCCTTACTGCTAGGCAGCATTCCAACTTACTGAGAGCTTTAATCAGCTTTTACTGCTAAACAATAGCCTGGTCTATCCAGGACCCCAGGTTTTTCTATTGCTTTCTCTTTGTTCCAGCTATTTTAGCCTGCCTGTTTGAAGAGAAATTTCATTATGAATTCTCCTGCAAATACATCAGGAGGTAAGGGGCTGGATCAGGGATCTAAGAGTTCCAAGATTTGTTCTTCTAGGTCCAAGACTGCAAGCAAGGCATCCTCTGATAAGTTAAAGGCCAAAGCTACTCACTCCAAGTTTTTGTCTAAAGCAGAGGAACATAATGCTAAACAAAGACAGAGGGCTTTAGAGTGAGAAATATCCAAGGCAGAGAAAAGGAACCAGCCCATTCCTTCCATCTGTGATCTGGGGACACACCCTATTCAGGAAGAGGATCAGGCTGCAAGACACCAGGCCTTGTCCCCTGAGGGAGTCTTTGAGATACCATCTCAGCATGCCATTCCATCTGGCAGCCAGGAAGCCCTCAGGTCCTTATTCTTCTGCCTAGCTATTCAGGAATAACAAGTACTTAGAAGAGTAGCAAACTCTTCAGCCATGTTCACCCCCACTGCAGCAGGTCTTCACTCAGAGCAGGGACACCTTTTTACTTTAATTAACAATTTAAGTTGTTGGTTTCAGAGGCCATTACTCACAACCTGACTGATCTGCAACAGAGGCATCAGGTGGCTGCTCTGATCCCTGCCAGCCCCATTCCAGTTGATCATCCAATACCACCTCAGGAGCTAGCTGAGGTAGCATAACTGCAACTCTCTCACTCTCCAGCCACATCTGCATCAAGTAGAGACTCATTCTGGGTTGAGGAGGAGCAGAGGAGTTTGGAGCTCTCTGATGAAGAAGGATTGGTGCCAAACCCATCTGCATTTGTCAAGCTTTTTCACCCATCATTATTCAAACCTCTTCTACACAAAGCTAAGGCTGCAACATAAATGGGAGGTAATCCATGGGTTCCTGAACCAACCCCAGGGTCTCAAGACCCTAAGGGCCTCCTGGTTACATTTCCAAGCACAGAAAGTGAGGAGATCCCTTCTCCAGCACTGTTTTTGGAGGTAGTGCAGAAGCAGTGGAATCATCCAACTTCTCATACCACATCCAGTGGTACTGATAAAAAATTCTATAATATGGGTCAACCCCTATTAGAGGCACTACAATTACTAACAATGGAGGAACCGATAACAGCCTTGACCACGATCTTTCTCATATCAGGCAACTTAGCTGAGGGTCTGAAGGCAGAGGATAAAAAAAGTGGAGTTTACCTGTCCCAAAACCTATTAGGCAGCAGCCTGGGCAGTCAAAGCAGTGACTGCAGCTTCATTCTTCAATAGCGCTACCTTGCTCTGGCTTTGCCAGATGCAGGAAAGGATCCCACCTGAAGATCTCCAGTTACAACAGGATATTAACAAGTTAGTAGCAGCTACAGAATTCTCTGCTGATGTTCTCTTCACTTTAACACTGCAAGGTTTGCCTCACATGCCATGGGCTCCTTGGTGGTGTCTCGATGCCTCCTGTGGCTTTGCAACTGGCAGGCTGACATGGTCCAAATGGAGACTGGCATCTACTCCCTATAAAGGGGGCAAGCTGTTCAGGCATACTTTGGATTCTATCCTGAGAGAAAAGCAAGAAAAGAAGAAAGTCCTCCCTTCCACATACAGGCGATCAGATTATCGTCCTGCTCCATACACCAGGTCTTCCTTTCAGCCATTTGACTCAGGGTTCCATCCATAACATCAATCCAAGACCCCCTTTCATCAAGCATGTTGTCACCAAGATATCTCTGGCTTTTGTGACAGAAGAAGGCAACAGTTTCAGTTCAAGAGGCTGTTCTGAGGATCGGGGACCCGACCTTATCAGCAATCCAAGTGATGGCAAGTACGACCCTCCCATTGGTGGCTGCTTGCAAATCAATGGGAGGTGACCCCCACAGATCTCTGGGTCCTCAACACTATCAGGTTGGGACTCTCCTTGCACTTTCTTTCAACACCTCCAAATCATCTCATCCATTGCACTGTTCCCAAGGACCTCAGCAAACATCATTTCATGGAGAATGCCATCAACCACTTGCTCTCCATCCAGGCCATAGAAAGGGTTCTAGAGGGCCAGGAGGGTCAAGGATTTTACTCAATCCTGTTCATCATCCCAAAGGCATCAGGAGATTGGAGGGCCATCCTAGACCTCAAGAAGCTCAACAAGTGCACTCAGTACAAGAGGTTCAAGATGCACTCCCTCCAATCCATCCTGGACTGCATCAAGGAAGGGGATTTCCTCACCTCCATAGACCTGATGGAGGCATTTCTTCATATTCCTATCCTGCAGCCCACAGAAAGTTCCTCAGATTCTCTTTTGTGGACAGCATTTTCAGTACAAGGCCCTCCCATTTGGCTTTTCTTCACTGCCCCGGATTTTCACCAAAATCCAAGTGGTGTTGGCAGCACATCTGAGAGAAATACCCATCAGGGTCCAGTGTTATCTGGATGATATCCTGATTCAGTCACCAGGCAACAAAGGACCTTTAGACAGTGGTCTGGGTCCTGCAGGACCATGGCTTCTCAATCAACATCGAGAAAAGCCACGCGATTCCCACCACTCATCTTCAGTATTTGGGGACAATCATAGATACAGTGTCAGGTCAAGTATTCCTGTCCAACGAGCATCAGCAGAGCATTGTAGCTCTCATGAACCAGATCAGGGCATCCAGGCAGGTGTCCTTGGCTTCCCTATCCCAGTTTCTAGGGAAGATGGTGTCCTATATTTCCACCGTGCTGTAGGCACACCTGCATGCCAGAAAACTGCAGTGTTTTCTACTACCTCACCAGTGGGCTGGCAGCAGCAGTGCAAGTGCCATGGTTCGCATTCCACAGGCAGTGGTCTGGTCTCTCCACTGGTGGCAATCACAGGTCATTCTGAAGGGCTGTTACTTCCGGGAGCTAAAACATCTGACAGTTACTTCAGATGCCAGCCTGTTTGGGTGGGGAAGCTCTCCTGGGGTCACTCATGGCATAGGGCCAATGGAACCAGACAGACAAGAAACACAACATCAACTGGCTAGAGCTGAAAGCAGCACATTTGGCACTATTCCATTTCTCTCCATTCTGGCAGGAGGTGGGCAATGGCCAGCATGGCCAGACCATAGCTGTGGCAGTGATAGGAAGCAGTAAGTAAATGAGGAGGTGCAAGACCAGCTTGGATAAGATACTAATGTTTGAATATTAAGAACTTAAGAACTTTTAAGAAAAGAGCCCCAGGGAAATTGCAGAAGAAGTGGGGCCAGGAGAGGAGGTGGAAATTTATTTTAATTCCACCTCTGGAAGAAAAAGCAGTGGGAAAAAACCCTGAGAGCCATAATTGTTTTCACATTTTAAAAGAACATTTGGAGCTGAGAAAGAGAAGAAAAGAAGGCTAAAGTGGGCAGACTAGTACCTTTATGTTGAAGACTCCCAAAAAACAAATTGGATTATTAGACTGTAATTTGAGGAAGAAATAATAGGAGGAAGTTTTCTTTTACTGTGTTCCAGAGCATTTTAAATAGTAGACTGAAGAGAAAAATTGTGCTGCAGCACCATCTAGAGGTCAGAGGAATTTCCAAAAAAAGAGAGAAAGTGCTGAGAAAATGGAGAAAATGGAAAATGGAATCTGACCTTGGAAACACCTGCTGATTATATTGCTACATTGTAGCCATAACAAAGTATTGTTTTGAATAACAATATGGCTGCTATAAATATAAGAAACATAGAGAGGCTTTTAAAAGCCAATAAAAGCTGCAAGAATGGACTGAAAACAATTGAAACAGATCAAATAAACTGAAGAAACTTAAGAAGTTGAAATAAGACCTTTAAGTTATATATATCAATAATCTTTTGTATTAAATCTGTTGGGCTTTTTTTAGCTGGAAGTGGTTTGGAAGGGATGTTAAAATTGTTGCAGACATCAGTTAGGCTCAGTGGGTCAATTTGGAGTGTTACCTTTTTTGGGGGGGATCTTTTCCTTTTTTGGATCTGGTTTGGTCTTTTCTCTCTATTTTTTCTCTTTTTTTCAATTTTTTAATAGGGCGATTGACCTTTTTCCCCCTCCTTTTTAAAGGATTCGTAGGGACTATTTTTTCCCTTGTTTTCTAGGTTCTTTGTCTAATCAAGGTTTTGGAACTTTGAGAAATTTTTCTTCTCTCTTCTTTTTACCTCTGTTTTTCTTTTTAATTGGGGCCTTAAAAGACCATTTTTTTCTGTTTTCCCATCTCTCTTTTGGGGCTTTTTCTTTTATTTTCCCCTTTTTCATTTTTTTTGTGTCTTTGCTTTCCCCTTTTTCATTTTTTTTTGTGTCTTTGCTTCCCTGCTTATTTTTTCTAGCAGATCATAATTGGATTATATTTATATTTATGTTTGGATTATAATTATTATTACTATCATTACATTTTTGGATTACAATTGGAATATAAATACCATATTGATTGATATAACAGAAAGTATTATTTTGGGAACATGAAGAAATCAGCATCAGCACCGTCTTCAGTGGCCTCATCAGCAGCTTCATCAGCAAAATCCAATCCAGCAGGACAGAGAACATTGGATTCATTATTGCAACAGGATAAAGCAACTGCAGGGCAGATGGAGATGAAAATGATGCTTCAAACAATACAGGAAGATATGAGAGCAGAGAGAGCAGAGATGAAAGAGGTGAAGGATACAATGGGAAAAATAGATGAAAAATTGGAGAATTTTCAACAAATGATGACCCAAAATGAGCAGTGAATGCAGAAAATAGAGGAGAAGGCAGAGTTAGCAGAGAAAAGGATCAAAGAAATGGATGGTAAGTACTCAGCAATTGGTCAAAGCCACAGAAGGACAATCATACTGTTAGAGATGGATAAAGCTAAGTACCATTTGCACTTTCAAAATATAGAAGAAAAAAGTGAACATATGGTGAGATAATAGCAGAAATGTTGCCAACACTCTTAGAGCACTCCAGATGGAATGATGAATGAAATTGATGAAATTTATAGAGTATACACTAGATATGCACCAAGGAACAAATTGCCTAGGGAGGTTCATGTGAGATTTACAAAGAAAATAATAATATCTACAATTCTACAAAAAGTAAGAGATGAGCCCTTGAAATATAAAGGGAAAGCAATAACAGTTCTGAAGCAGATGCTGAGAAGAGTAAGAGAGATAAGGAATCATTATTGATTTTTAACAAAATTGTTGGTGAAGCACGAAGTGAAGTTCAGATCGTTGATATCGGAAGACATGGTGACATGGATGGGACAGAAGTACAGATTGGATACCATAGAGAAAGCGCAGAAGTTCTATGATGATTTTTTCACCATCCTAGAGGACATACAAGAAAGAGAAGAGCAAGGAGAAGTGAGGATCAAAGAAGCAGGAGCAGTTGGAGCAGAAGAATTACAGCAGATTGAGACAGTAGGAAGTGGCATCCAAAAATTAGAAGGGGAGAAAGTAGGAGAGAAAAATGGAAAAAGAGAACAAGGAGCCATACCTAAAGTACCAAGATTGCCAAGAGAACCCAGATCAACTAAGACAAGAAGACCTATTTATACAGGTATAACATGGAAGAAGAACTAAACATGATCTCTATCAATATAAATGGATTAAATTCGGCATTTAAGAGAAGTAAAATTTTTAATAGACTAAGGAAACAACATTTAGATATAATTTGTCTACCAGAAATGCACATTATCAAGCAACAGGAAAAACTTTTGGACTGACCAAAATTAGGCAATAAATTTACATCTTTAGCACTGGCAGAAAAAAAAGAGGACTAGTTTTTTATATAAATGAAAATATTAAGGCAAAACAGATCTTTGCAGATGAAGAGGGAAGGGTGTTGATCTTAGAGATATTATTTGATTCAAAACAGATCCTTTTGGTAGGGATTTATGCACCAAACACCAACCAACAGGTTTTTTTTAACAGACTATATAAAAAATTGACTTAATTAGAATATGAAAATATATGTATACTAGGGGACTTTAACTCTACAGTTGATAAGGAGTTAGACTACCAAACTATTAAATCAACTAAGAAAACAAGAACTATTCTTCCAACGGCATTTTGAGACTGAAGGAAGAACTAATGTTTTTAGATATATGGAGAGAGATATACCCAAAAGAAAAAAGATTTACATTCTATTCAAATTGACATAAATTGTGGTTATGAATAGATATGATATGGATGACAGATGAATTAAATAACAATATAGAGGACATTGAAATAGAAGCAAGTATATGGGCAGACCATAACCCAGTGCAATTTAACTGGAAAAGTCAGATAAAAAGACAGAGATGGACATTAAACCAAACCATTTTAAAAGATAAAGAATTTATTCAAAGTATGGACATTGAACTAGATTTTTTTAAGGAGAATAGAGCAGAGGATACATCAACCCAAAATGTTTGGGATACTAAAGCATATATCAGAGGATTAGTAATGACATATACGGGAAAGAAAAAAAGAAAAAAGAGGCAGTAAAGACAGAAATTGAAAAATGAATATAAAAGATTGAGATGGAATCACAAAAAGAACCACAGAAGAAGAATATTAAATACCAGATAAGGTGATAAAACATAAACTTGGGTTATTGGACAAGGAGGAATTGGCACAAAAGTTAAAAGTGCTAAGCAAAATTTCTTTGAAAATGCAAATAAACCAGGGCGATGGTTAGCACATAAGCTGAGAAAAGAGAGGCAAAAGAAAGTGATTTACAACTTAAAAGATAAAGAAGGAATACTCCAAACCCAAAATAGTGAGAAAAAGAAAGTGATTCAAAGTTACTATGAACAATTGTATGAAAAAGAGACAATATCAGAGGAAAATATAAAACAGTACTTTAAAAGAGCTAATTTACTCAAAGTACTGGATGTAGTGAAATCTATGTTGACAGAGTGGCTTAGAATGATGGAAGTGACACAGAAGCAATTAAAAGGCAAAACAATGAGAAAACCCCGGGACCTGATGGACTGCTGGCTAAATTTTACAAAAGTTTGCAAAATATTCTAGATTTACAGATGCTAAACCTGTTTAATGATGTTTTATTAAAAGCAAAGATACCAGACTCATGGACAGAAGCATATAACTCTGATACCAAAGGAAGGAACAGATGACTGACAAATAAGGAATTATAGACCTATATCTTTTTTAAACATGGACTATAAAATATATGTATTGATAATTGCAGAAAGATTGAAAAGATTTTAAATGAATTTATATATCCTGATCAAAATGGATTTCTCCCCAACAGGCAGATCAAAGATAATAGAATGATATTAAACATTTTGGAATATTATGAAGCACATCCAGGAAGACAAATGGCTTTGTTCTTCCTGGATGCACAGAAAATATTTGATAATGTAAACTGGCAGTTTATGTTCTTACAATTGGAAGAAATGGATTTTGGGGAAAAGTTTATTAATATGATTAAAGCTATTTATCATAAACAAACAGCACGGGTGATGGTGAATAGAGATATGATAGGAAAATTTAATATAAAGAAAGGGACAAAGCAGGGCTGTCCATTGTCCCCATTATTCATTTTGACCTTACAGGTTGTTAGGAATGTAAAAAACTAACAATAGTTGGGTAGGCAATATATAAACCAGGATTGTTACTTTAAGGTTTATTACTTTACTTTTAAGTGTACTATAGCTTTAAGAAAATGTGATTGGCTGCTGATTCCTCAAGCAGCAATAAGAAGAAGCCAGAATCACTTGTGATTGTGGGTTACTGGAAGTGGGTTACTAGAGTGTGGATTGCTGGTTGTGAATTACTGAATGCAGGGTGTTCGTCACTGAAGAAGAGCCTTGTGTTTACCAGCTTGTATACTGTGAGTTTACTGATTGCATCAAACTGTATATTTGGTAATGGACTTTGAGACCTTGAACTGAATTGTTTGAAGACTGACTAACTTGACTGTGTATGACTTCGGACTGACTGATGGACATTGTTAAACCTCTATTTCCATTAAAGTAAAAACCTATTTTACTACTCAATGTAACTGTATAGTGTTTTGTGTATTATACCACACCACTCTCACAATGTTCCACTGTGTACTCGTTCTCCAAACGGAGGACCATCCTTAACACTGGTTATGGGCCCAGCATACCAGTAGGTCCAGTTGGTTCCAGTAGTAGCTAAAGGAGAGTTGGTACTAGATACACAACACTGTATATAGACAGTTGTGTAGTATATAATTGTTGGTTTATATCCTGGAGAAGATGGCACAAGAACCATCAACAAGTCTGTCGCTGATAACCCAGCTGACTGGAACAAACTATGTTTCCTGGTCTATGAAATGCAGCCTACTCTTGCATAGAGAAGGTTTATGGGATGTTGTCCAGAATCCACCAGATGTAATTTCTTGGATCCAGATGAAGATGCCAAGAAGATAGCAAAGTTTCAAAGAAGCAATGAACGAGCTTTGTGCATAATTGGTCTAACACTGAGCGACCAACAGCTAGTACATATTCATGGTGAAGAGTCTGCAGCTAGGTGTTGGAACAATTTGAAGAGGATTCATGTACGTGACACTGTAGGTGCACACATAAATATTACTAGGAAACCATTTAGGGCACGACTTCAGAAAGGTGGTGATATGTTAGCTCATTTAAACTTTATGAAGGAGTTTTGCAGCAACTTCATGAAAAAGAACTAATTTTTCCAGAGTTACATCAAGTTTACATCATTCTTTCTTCATTGGATGAAAGCTATGATGACTTTGTATCTTCACTTGAGGTAGTAACCAGAAATGAATTAACATTTATCCTCAAGGTGTTGGAAATGCAAAGTGACACAGGGAACATGCTATCACATGTGGTGGACCTGTCCGGATGCTAAACAGTATTGGTTAAGGATAAAAGGGTGGCTTCCGAGGAGCTAAGGGAGATGAAGCGCCGAAAAAGACGCCTAGAGAGCGGTTGGAGGGCCTGTCGCTCTGAATCCGACCGAACACTTTTGCGAGCCTATATTAGGACGTATTTAGTGGCGATAAGGGTGGCAAAGCGTTCTTACTTCTCCGCCCTTATTGCATCCGCAGAAAACTGTCCGGCCTCCCTGTTTAGGGTGACCCGCTCCCTTCTTGAACTTAGGGAGCGGGAAGACCCCTTACAGGGACATGCG
>JAEANM010022988.1:0-11469 GCA_017656035.1 Myanophis thanlyinensis
TACCAGTCAGAAAATAGAGGCTGAAACACTTATTTCATTTCCGAGCTAATAATATTTTCTTCCAATCTTTGGGCTCAGTGTATCACAAAAGGGAGGTATGAACAGATTGGGTTACTCTAAAGTTTGCAGAAAGACAAAAGGAGATTCAAGGAAAAGAAAAAGTGAGGGATGAAATCTAAAACTGCTTAATCAAGACTAAGATAGTGTCAAGAGGAAGAAAAATGGAATGCTATGGGTGGAGAGCATGGTGTGGAGTTCTTTGAAACTATACATTATAATATTGCAGGATGCTGTTTAATTTCTTTTAAAAACCTATATAGATACACCATAAAAATAATTAAACCTGCACCCTTCATAACAAATCTCTGGTAGATCTAGTTTCCCTGCATAGTGTATTTTTTCTCAAACAGCTGCACCATGGAATAGGATGAAATTCAACTGGAGAAGCTATTCCAATCTTATCTTGCTGAATTTCTGTTTGCCCTAAAAACTTCAAAGAAAACGAAAGAATGCAGTCTCAGAAAAGGGGGTAGCATAAGAAAAAAAATGTAAAGAAATGACTGAGATAGAACACCTGCTACTAAAGTCTATGTAAAACTTAGTCTAGAGAGCCTTACCAAATGTAGTGGACCTGGCTTTCAGTTTAGTATATGTGGGATTGCCTCATTCTCTAATCGGCAATAATTTCTAAAGTGGATTGTTTTTACACCCCAGCCCAAGAAAGGATGAGAGAGAAAAATGGCAGGGAAGTGCTTGTTGGATGAATACTTTATATGTTTCTCTTTTGGTTGAGTTTTGTTCTTTTGACCCTGTCCCTCATTTGGCCTTTGCAGATCCCCAGGTGCAGACACTGCTGGGTGAATTTTCATTTCAGCCAATCCACCTCCCCCCTTGCTTTTTTATAGTTCCAGCTCTCTCTCCCTTCTGTTTTTACCAGCAGTAGCAGCTTGTTAGTGCAGCATTTGTTTTTTGTTTTTGCCGCTACAACCATGGCGTGGGGTTGTAGTGGCTCTCTAGGTTTAGTAATCCTGGTGATTCTGGGGTTATGTCACGGGCAAGCAGACTTCTGGAAAGCTGGCACAGAAGTCATCCAATATTGTTATACCTGTGGAGACCATGGTTTGCAATTGCTTGTGTACCCCAGTCACGGCCAAAAGGTCCACTTTAAAGTTATGGGTAAGGACAATAGTTTGTTTTTTCTGCAAAATACTAAATTGGAGTTGTAACATCTTGTAACAAGAGGACACTTGAAGCTGTAGGAGACTTTATGCTTACAACACATAGTAATCCTTTTAAGAATGGGTGTGGTGGCTACTATATGTTCTGTATTAGTGAGCAAAAGGAAGCTAGACAACTTTCTCGAGAGTGAAGAGTTGATATAAAGTTGACTCAGAATATCTAATTGCCATTAGAATAGATGTAGGCTTTCCTAACAACTGATGGCATTCTAGGAAGGAGAGCCATGTTGATCTAAAGAAGCCAGCAATCAGAAGGAGCTTTTTCCAACTGACAAACTTTGTTAAAAAGGCATCACGTTAAGCCTTCTTTCACTGCTCATATTTTATTCTCAGTTCTTTACTGGCCAGGATCACCCAGAATATTGTGGTTAGAGGGATTTAAACCCACATTGCCTTGGGTCTTATATGATATGCTAATTGCCCTACACTGATTTTTGGAAAAAAATTATAGTGAAAAGAGTAGGGTGAAAACAAACTATTGGCAATCCATGGTTCATAAGCAGCTTTCTTGTAGCATAATTTTAGCTGGATAATCTGGTGTGAAATATTTAATAGGGACAGGAAATCTTACAAGGAAATTAGAGCACTAGGAAAGATTAGCAACTTGTAAGAGCGTGTTAGAAGTAATTCCACAATCCTTGGGGAGTGAAATTGGAGGTTTAGAAATGCAAAGCCAGAAAAGTTATTCGCAAATCTTGGCTTTTTAAATGAAGCTTCTTGCTATTACTTGCTAAGGTTTCTGTAGTTTCTTTCTTGATGTAATTTATCTAGCATCTAATTCTTGTAGAATTTGTTTTCAGATAAAAGCCTCCTATAAGAATGTCCACTCAGAGACTATGTCATGATTCACATATTGTATGTTTGGGTTATCTAAATGAGGTTTATCAAGTATAATTGGTTGG
Organism: Myanophis thanlyinensis; assembly: GCA_017656035.1. NCBI lineage: Eukaryota > Metazoa > Chordata > Lepidosauria > Squamata > Homalopsidae > Myanophis > Myanophis thanlyinensis. The sequence goes on from JAEANM010022988.1 coordinate 2,141, forward strand.
TTCCTACAATAAACTACAGTATGATTTACAAATCCTCATAGCTGGGATTAGCCATAGGACCAAACAAACCAATTTATGACTATTGTAGCCTCCTTCTTCTGGGAGGTAACTTCAACTCCCAGAATTCTCCACCCAATATGGCTATTTGAGAGAATTCTGTAAAATGTACTCCAAAGTTTGTTTTTGTTTAACTGTATTGTAGAGGAAGCTCAAACAATTCATGGAATCTATAACAAATAAATTTCAGAAATGAAATTATTTCATCTGCTTCTAGTCTTTATATCTCTTCAGTAATGGTGGGGTGTTGTTATGAAGACCATGTAAGTAATCCAAAGAACATATATTTGCAGAGCCTATTAATGCTACTAACTTTGAAATCTTTTGGGATAGTTAATGCATTAATTTTTGTCAACAGATGAATTTGGGAAAGTTTTTGAAGTTTCCAATTGTTCCAGCTGTCATCACTGGATCACGTCACATAATGGGACAGTTGCCTTCTCTGCTGGCTATGGTGGCTGTCATGTAATAGAAAAGGTGGGACTTTGCTGGAAAATGCTGTGTGGGGGGAGGGGAGCTATGGATATATATTGTATTTCTGAATTTCTACTTAGAGCTTTTTTCAATCTTTCTCAGATATTTTTGGCTTAAATTTTCACCAACCAAAAGCAGTGTTGGCTAGAAATTAGGAGAACTGCTATAGTACCAAACCTCAGCAAGGCCCCAGATGGGAAAGGCAGAAATATAATTTATGTAGACACCTGGGTCCCCATTTTTCCCCCAGGAAATTCAAGGACAATGTAAAAATCACAGGAAATGATTTTTGAAGCTAGAGTTGCTACCAAACCAATCAGACCAGCAGGGCTTGAGTCCATTCAAATAAAGTAATGGGAGAAAATATATCAGACAACCCCCTCTCTAATTAGCATCAAGGAAAAGTGAAGGAGGGGAATTCTGTTACTATAATATTGTTTTTAGACCTATAACGAATTAGTTTCTTAGTCTGCCTTACCCTATAGGGTTTACAGGTCACTTATTAGAAAGTTGTGTTAAAAAAATTAATATAAGGGAAATATACACAGAGAGAGAGGGGGGAGGGAGAGGGAGAGGGAGAGGGAATATTTATATATCTGACTCTACTAAAAGCTTATATTATAATATTTTGAATTAACGTTTTTCTAGGATGGCAAACATCACTTGAAAGTCCATTTAGAGGAAGTAACAAGGAACCAAACAGTAGTAGCTGCTCATGACATCAATGTGATCTGCCCAAAGTCACAGGAGCTTGTCAAAACCCCAGAGAACAATATACACCATGTGAACCAGCCTGGACAGGTGTGCCCAGGAGAGTCTCAGCCCAGCCTGGTTCACTCTATCCATCGAGGACAGGGGCGCCCAGGAGAGTCCCAGCCTGGCCTTATGCACCCCATTCAGCCAGAACACGGGCACCCAGGAGAGTCCCAGATCCATCTCATGCACCCCATCTGGCCAGGACAGGTTCGCCCAGGAGAGTTCCAGCCCAGCCTCATCCGCCCCATCCAGCCAGGACAGGTTCGCCCAGGAGAGGCCCAGCCCAGCCTCATCCGCCCCATCCAGCCAGGACAGGTTCGCCCAGGAGAGGCCCAGCCTGGCCTCATCCATCCCATTCAGCCAGGACAGGTGCACCCAGAAGACTCTCAGCCAGGTCTCATGCGCCCCATCCAACCAGGACAGGTTCACCCAGGAGAGTCTCAGCCGGGCCTCATGCTCCCTATCCAGCCAGGACAGGTTCACCCAGGACAGTCACAGCCTGGTCTAGTGCGCCCCATCCACCCAGGAGAGTCTCAGCCTGGTCTCCTCCTCCCCATACAGCCAGGACAGGTTCACCCAGGAAAGTCCCAGCCTGGCCTAATTCACCCCATCCATCCAGGACAGGTGCGCCCAGGACAATCCCATCCTGGCCTGGTACGCACCATTCAGCCAGGACTGGTTCACCCAGGAGAATCTCATCCAGGTCTCGTGCACCCCATCCACCCAGGTCAGGTTCACCCAGGAGAGTCACAGCCAGGTCAGGTCCGCCCAGGAGAGTCTCAGCCTGGCATGGTGCACCCCATCCAGCCAGGACCGGTGCGCCCAGGACAGTCTCAGCCTGGCATGGTGCACCCCATCCAGCCAGGACAGGTGCGCCCAGGACAGTCCCAGCCTGGCCTGGTGCGCCCCATTCAGCCAGGACTGGTTCATACAGGAGAGTCTCAGCCAGGTCTAGTGCGCCCCATCCACCCAGGGCAGGTTCACCCAGGAGAGTCTAAGCCCGGCCTCATGCACCCCATCCAGCCAGGACAGGTTCGCCCAGGACAGTCTCAGCCTGGCATGGTGCACCCCATCCAGCCAGGACAGGTGCGCCCAGGACAGTCCCATCCTGGCCTGCTACGCCCCATCCAGCCAGGACTGGTTCACCCAGGACAGTCTCATCCAGGTCTCATGCACCCCATCCAGCCAGGGCAGGTTCGCCCAGGAGAGTCTCAGCCAGGACAGGTTCGCCCAGGAGAGTCTCAGCCCGGCCTCATGCACCCCATCCAGCCAGGACAGGTTCGCCCAGGAGAGTCTCAGCCAGGACAGGTGCGCCCAGGACAGTCCCATCCTGGCCTGGTGCGCCCTATTCAGCCAGGACAGGTTCGCCCAGGAGAGTCTCAGCCAGGACAGGTGCGCCCAGGACAGTCCCATCCTGGCCTGGTGCGCCCTATTCAGCCAGGACAGGTTCGCCCAGGAGAGTCTCAGCCAGGACAGGTGCGCCCAGGACAGTCCCATCCTGGCCTGGTGCACCCTATTCAGCCAGGACAGGTTCACCCAGGAGAGTCTCAGCCAGGACAGGTGTGGCCAGGACAGTCCCATCATGGCCTGGTGCGCCCTATTCAGCCAGCACAGGTTCGCCCAGGAGAGTCTCAGCCAGGACAGGTGCGCCCAGGACAGTCCCATCCTGGCCTGGTGCGCCCCATTCAGCCAGGAAAGGTTCACCCAGGAGAGTCTCAGCCCGGCCTCATGCACCCCATCCAGCCAGGACAGGTGCGCCCAGGACAGTCCCATCCTGGCTTGTTGCGCCCCATTCAGCCAGGAGGGGTTCACCCAGGAGAGTCTCAGCCAGGTCTAGTGCACCCCATACAACCAGGGCAGGTGCGCCCAGGACAGTCCCATCCTGGCTTGTTGCGCCCCATTCAGCCAGGAGGGGTTCACCCAGGAGAGTCTCAGCCAGGTCTAGTGCACCCCATACAACCAGGGCAGGTTCGCCCAGGAGAATCACAACCGGCACAAGTTCACCCAGGAGTGTCTCAACCTGGTCTCATGCGCCCCATCCAGCCAGGACAGGTTCACCCAGGAGAGTCACAGCCCGGCCTAATTCACCCCATCCATCCAGGACAGGTGCGCCCAGGACAGCCCCATCCTGGCCTGGTACTCCCCACTCAGCCAGGACTGGTTCACCCAGGAGAGTCTCAGCCAGGACAGGTGCGCCCAGGACATTCCCATCCTGGCCTGGTGCGCCCTATTCAGCCAGGACAGGTTCGCCCAGGCGAGTCTCAGCCAGGACAGGTGCGCCCAGGACAGTCCCATCCTGGCCTGGTACGCCCCATTCAGCCAGGACAGGTTCACCCAGGACAGTCTCAGCCCAGCCTCATGCACCCCATCCAGCCAGGACTAGTTCGCCCAGGAGAGTCGCAGCCTGGTCTAGTGCGCCCCATCCACCCAGGAGAGTCGCAGCCTGGTCTTCTCCTCCCCATCCAGCCAGGACATGTGCGCCCAGGACAGTCCCATCCTGGCCTGGTGCGCCCCATTCAGCCAGGACAGGTTCGCCCAGGAGAGTCACAGCCAGGACAGGTTCACCCAGGAGAGTCACAGCCCAGCCTAATTCACCCCATCCAGCCAGGACAGGTGCACCCAGGACAGTCCCATCCTAGCCTGGTGCACCCCATTCAGCCAGGACAGGTTCATCCAGGAGAGTCACAGCCTGGTTTCCTTCTCCCCATCCAGCCAGGACAGGTGCGCCCAGGACAGTCCCATCCTGGCCTGGTGCGCCCCATTCAGCCAGGACAGGTTCACCCAGGAGAGTCTCAGCCTGGTCTGATGCGCCCCATCCAGCCAGAACAGGTCCGCCCAGGAGAGTCTCAGCCCAGTCTAGTGCACCCCATCCAGCCAGGACAGGTGCGCCCAGGACAGTCCCATCCTAGCCTAGTGCACCCCATGCAGCCAGGACAGGTTCGTCCAGGAGAGTCACAGCCTGGTCTTCTCCCCATCCAGCCAGGACAGGTGCGCCCAGGACAGTCCCAGCCTGGCCTGGTGCGCCCCATTCAGCCAGGACAGGTTCACCCAGGAGAGTCTCAGCCTGGTCTCGTGCGCCCCATTCAGCCAGGACAGGTTCGTCCAGGAGAGTCCCATCCTAGCCTGGTGCACCCCATTCAGCCAGGACAGGTTCATCCAGGAGAGTCACAGCCTGGTCTCCTTCTCCCCATCCAGCCAGGACAGGTGCGCCCAGGACAGTCCCATCCTGGCCTGGTGCGCCCCATCCAGCCAGGACAAGTCCGCCCAGGAGAGTCTCAGCCCAGTCTAGTGCACCCCATCCAGCCAGGACAAGTCCGCCCAGGAGAGTCTCAGCCCAGTCTAGTGCACCCCATCCAGCCAGGACAGGTTCCCCCAGGACAGTCTCAGCCTGGCCTTGTGCCCCTCATCCATCCAGGACAGGTGCGCCCAGGAGAGTCCCAGCCAGGCTTCGTGCACCCAGTTGAGCCTGGACAAATGCGTCCACTCCAACCTGGCCTAGTGTATCCAGTTGTGTCACAACCTGGCCTATTGCATCCAGGGCAGTTCCAGCCAGGCCTGGTGTATCCTGGTGAATCTCAACCTGCCCAGCTTCTTCCACTTCAGCCAGAACATGTTCGTCCAGGGGAGCCCTTTCATGTGCATCCAATGGTCATCCAATCTAGTGTAGGTATGTGGATTTTCTTTTTAGCTAAATGTTTCTTATTTGCAGTATCGTACATGTGCTATAATGAGCATATACTATCTATCACTCCATAAAAATAACTTGGTTTCTGGCTTTATGTTTTTAATTAAAAATGTGTTGATCTTATCATGCGGTGAGAAAATGTGTACACACACACACACTTATGTTTCTATGTATATATTATTACACACACACTTATGTGTGTATGTATATATTATTACTCTACGTTGTTTTTCTAGTTCTTGTTTTTCTTATTTATATACCACTAAATCCTGTGTGTCTGTAACCTTTAACTGGGTGAAACAATACCTCATAGGGCAAAATATTTTCAACCAAATTACCTCAAATGGGCTAACTTGAAGAGTGCATCCAAAATCTGGGACCCATGACACCTATGAAATTGAAATCTGGCAAGTTTTATAAAACATTTTATGACATAAAAGTTATCAAAGAATTTTATGACATAATACAAAATGTCATGAAACATTTCATATGTTAGCTCCTGATGTTTGACTGCTATACAGTTCAACATGGGCTACTTTCCAAGGAGATACATTAAGAACTCTTGATGTCCATTTTGAAGGCATTGATGACTCCTTTTTGTTCCTTGAATCACACGAGATTGTGATGCTAAGCTCAAACCAGACAAAAACAGTATGGTTTATTATAATACATGCATCTAGTCATTAAGGACTAATTTTTCTATTTTCTAAACAACGTAATTTATCTTATTTCCAGGTCGCTCTCTAACTCAGCAGCAATGCCAGGTTTCTTCTGGGAGAATATCCTGTGCAGATGTCCAAGGACCAATAGCTTGTCGTCAGAGTGGATGCTGTTATGATGCTAGGGATCAGGTGACTCCATGCTACTATGGCAACACAGGTAAAAAGTAAAAAATACTTTATGCTGAGCCTAGGGTCCCAGCCATTGCTATACTTTGAAAATAAAATGTCTTCTTTGCTCTCAGCCAATATCTAGGAACACTGCTGAGACAGTTTTTTTTTTCTCACCCACATTCTTTGCAGCATTTTATCAAATAAGTTCATTTTCCTAAAAAGAGGGCTTATATTCAATAGTCATATCTTGTGCAAATTTCAGTTTTAAGGTTTTTCCATATTATTTAGGATTTTTTGTTAGATTTTTTATCCCACCTTTTATATACAACTCAAAGCGGCAAACTTACTCATATTCCTCCTTTCTCTTGTCACAATAGCTCTGTAAGGTGAGTTGGACTGAGACTGTGTGCCTAGCTCAACGTTATCCAGCTGGTTTTTCATGCCTAAAATGGGACTAGAATTCAGTCTTCTGTTTCTAGGCCAGCACCTTAACTACTGCACCAAACCATATTGGAACACCAAGCTGTTCATTGGGACAACTTTCAAAATTCTCAGCCAGCATGGTCAATAACTCTAGAAATTATTCACTGGGACCTTTGCAGATTATACATTGATTCATATTGGTGAAGCTTATTCTAGATACATTTTATTTTTAATTTGAGAAGCATCAAGACTTCTGTGAGAAGGCAGCTGACAATAGATTTTCTGCTCCCAGTCTGATAAGACTGGGCAAGAGAATAGAATAGAATAGAATTCTTTATTGGCCAAGTGTGATTGGACACACAAGGAATTTGTCTTTGGTGCATATGCTCTCAGTGTACAACAAAGGAAATGGTACATTCATCAGGAATCACAAGATACAACACTTATTGATAGTCATGGGGTACAAATAAGCAGTCAAATCATACTAGGAGACAATACTCAATATAAATCGTAAGGGAACTATCACTTCTGCTTTTGCCCGAAAATAAACACATACCGAGAGTTTTTCATTTGTTTGCCTTGCAACCTCTGTACTTTGTGTCTTGCAGTCACTGTCCAGTGCCTTCGAGATGGTTACTTCATCTTGGTAATCTCCAAGGATATGTTGGATTATCCAATCATCCTAGAGAGTGTCAGAGTCTCCTATGCCCAAACAGGTTGCAGTCCTGTCAGGAAAACAGAATCTTTCCTGGTCTTCCGCTTTTCTCTCACACAGTGTGGCACAACTGTTCAGGTGGGGATGCTGTCTAGGCAAGTGCTAATCTATCTGGATTTTGAAGGATGTTTGATTTAATTACTAGACTATATAACAATGCTTGTGTTTGTTGTCCTTCTAGGTGACTGGTGGCAAACTGATATATGAAAACCAGCTCATTTCTGGCCTTGACATCCTAAAAGGGCCAGATGGCTCTATTACACGAGATAGTACCTTCATGTATGTTGAGTTTGTCATGTACCGATGAGATAGTTCTCCCTTTAGTTTTAAGATATGCATATTTTTAGTCTTCTAAATTAAGTTTTACATATTGGATCTTGGTCTTCTTTAGTTTTTATGTTTTTCCAAACTATTGACCACATTAACTTATTAGAATGGGAATGGAAGTCCAATTATAGAAGGTTCCCCACTTTTGGCATAGATTGGTTGTGGACTGCCTTTAAAGTGCATAGTTTGTAAACTAAGGTCCATCTTGCCACAGTGATGCAGTGGTTAGAGTGCAGTACTGCAGTACTTCTGCTGACTGCCAGCTGCCTGCAATTTGGCAGTTCAAATTTCACCAGGCTCAAGGTTGACTCAGCCTTCCATCCTTCCGAGGTAGGTAAAATGAGGACCCAAATTGTTAGGAGCAATATGCTGACTCTGGAAACCATTTAGAGAGGGCTGTAAAGCACTGTAAAGCAGTATATAAATCTAAGTGCTATTGCTATTTTCCATAGCTCTTTTCAAAGTATCCAATAGTTAAGCGCAACTTCGTTCACATTTGTTTAGACTGCCATAAATAATCATAACAGAGGTTTGTTAACTCAAAACTTTAGAAAGGATAGCTATCTACTAAAACTAAGATTAATTTTGAACATTCTAGTTGAAGCAAATGATTTACAGGAAAGTTTCTTCTATCTTGTACTTGTAGGCTTCATGCTCGTTGTATCTACAATGCTACTGATTTCCTGCCACTTCAGGTTGAAGTGTTCTCACCTCCCAGCCCTGCTCCAATTTTCCAAGTAGGACCTCTCCAGCTTGAGCTGCGCATTGCCACAGGTACATGTGCCTTAATGTCTGATCTCAAGACTGCTGTGCATCTCCTTGCCTTGAAAAACTATACAACCATATTTTGCCTCTTGTCCACAGATTCGAGCTATACCTCATACTATATACAGTATCCTATTGTGAAGATCCTGAGAGAGCCTGTGCATGTAGAGATTCGCATCTTACAGAGACTGGACCCATCCCTAGTTCTGGTTCTCCATGAGTGCTGGGCTACTCCAAGTTCAAATCCCCTTGAGCAATTACAGTGGCCGATCCTAGTAGAGGGGTAAGTAAATAAAAAAAGAAAAATGCTAATTCTCACTGGGTGGTTTCAATGGCAATGTTTTACTTACTTTATTTAAAACAAGCTCATATGGCCATCCAATTTAACCAATGTAACTCTGGGTGGCTTACAGAAAATTCAGCATATTTGGTCAAATCAATTAATAATGATGAAATAATGTAGATCCAAACAAAAATGAAATCATCATACCACTGGGCCTTCAACACATCACGATCCCATGGCGAAAGAGCCATGTCTTGACAGCCTTTCTAATGCATCTTTCTTCCCAGGTGCCCATTTGAAGGCGACAACTACAGAACCCAGATGGTACCCATGGGACTTGCTACATCAGAGCTTCCCTTTCCTAACCACTACCAGCGTTTCATCATTTACACGTTCACATTTGTGGATTCTGCCCCTCAAATAGCGCTCGATGGTTTGGTAAGAAGATAAGCAAAATAATTATTTTTGTATTCAGGTTTTCCAATCAAATTACCTTCTAAGAGAGTAGGGAACAATGTGCACAGTATGCTACTGAATGTAAATTTTCAAAGAAAATGTGTGGTTGGGTTTTTAATTCTAGTATAGATCACACATGTTGCTAAGGAGCAGGTTTGAAACAAATCTCTGGAGGGCATTAACCTGGATTTTCAATGGGCATTTTGTGGTGAGACAAATATATGTAGTTGTAGTCATCTTTTATTACCAATCTGTTTAAGAAATCTTGTTTCCTGAATACTTGCATCCAATAAACTGCTCATGGAAGCTGTGCATATCTTATATCTAAAGACAGATGGACAAAATATACAATATCTTTAACTGTTAGGGCACTTCCCATTGCTTGCTTATTTGGGTAAATAAAGGAGTCTGAAAATGTCTTTTTTAGGAAGGCATTAATGAGTACATATTTTGGAGATATATCTTAATAGAAGTTATAATCTTGAGTTGAAATTAACTAAAATTAGACCTGGCAAGACCTAATTACTCTATTCTATTCTACTCTATTATTTATTT